>JAQGBJ010000194.1:0-55677 GCA_034698345.1 Sphaeridia pumilis
CTTTCCTGAATTCGCCTTGCAGCGCTTACTTTGCAAAGCTGTTCCCATCTTGATGGGTTGTTCAAGTGGTCAATACCGCTATAACGGTCCAAAGGCTAATTCCTATTCTGTCGTTTCATCGTATTTGATCGCAGCCTGGTAAGTGGATTTAGTTTGTTGGTGAAGAAGTTTAATTGATTATAATATTGAGAGTTCGAGTTGAGTTTTACATGCTATACTATATTTTCAGCCCTAGTATTGTTGGTTTCCTGTGGGAGGTCACAGACGTTGAATGCGACCGCGTCACTACCGATATGATTCAAAGATGGCTGCCGGGCTCCAAGAAGATACCCTCGTTCACCAAATTCGACCCTAAGAAGCCACGTCCAAGAGAAAAATGTTTAGCAACTGCAGTACTAAAATCTCGTCGAGCAGCTACCCAGTTTTTGACAGAAGCTTCGTTAGTCAACTATGGCTTGCCTATTGACACAATGTAAATTACATAATGTAATGCTTGTATTGCTCAATTTTATATCGACTGATAGTAATTGTTCCAAGGTCTACCGTTTACTAGTATTAATTGCCATTATTACCATTTGTACTTTCGTAATTCTGCTGTTTAACTTGACGCTCGATCAGTGACGACAGGCATAATGATACTGCTTCGACTATTTTATACTACCTGCAATAAAGCACATGCGTCTCTTATAATTTGTCGACACTTTATTAAAAAGGAGGTATCATATTTACGAACAAGAACATTTGAATTTAAACTGCTTTACATGTTAGTAGTGTCCCGCTTTTCGATAAACCGAAGTTGCTTCTTTTTCATTTTCTTGATTTTAGAGGTATTATTGATCTGCAAGCAATCAAGATAAAAACATCATTAAGCGGTTTGGCAAAGGTACACGTAAATAATGTATGGAAAATTCAGAAAGTCTTACTTTCTGTACAATTTCCGATTTTCTTTGATTCTCCTCCTTGCGCTTCTTGTTTTCCGCTTCTCGTTCTCGTCTAGCTTTTTTCTGTCCAACAAATTGATCCCTAATCGACTGCGACAATTCTTGTGTGGTTTTTCGGTCCATCCGTTCCTTCAGCTTCTTTTGCAGCGAATCCCGTTTATGCTTCTTGATGCTTGACGCCCTGAAATCAGATGACATGACCAACATTAGTCTTTGCTGATAAAAAAGCAATTTGAAGCTAAAATCAATCAGACAATATCGTGATAACTTGTAAATTCTGACACATACCTATCCTTCGGAGCCTTCCAAAACCTGCCAGACTTGGGCATGCCACGCAGAGGTTCCGTTGATTTTGATGTAGCTGGTTTAGTTGTCTCAGGTACGGGTTTTTCAGGTGAACTGTCAAGTTCGATCAAATCAGCAGGAACGTCCACAATCATGCAACTGTCGTCGATTGCCGAAGCTCTAGTTTTACCCATGGCTATGGTTTGGGCTAGGATCACAGATCTAAAATTGCCTCTAATAGTAATAGTTTATACTTCCACTGTAAATCAGTTAAA
This sequence comes from Sphaeridia pumilis, assembly GCA_034698345.1. Classification (NCBI taxonomy): domain Eukaryota; kingdom Metazoa; phylum Arthropoda; class Collembola; order Symphypleona; family Sminthurididae; genus Sphaeridia; species Sphaeridia pumilis. Next base: position 1,502 of record JAQGBJ010000194.1, read on the forward strand.
AGCGGGTAACAAATTCCAGAATTTTACACAACTCGCAAGAAGTTTATAATTTTTACACACGATTTTGCAATTGCACGTGCATAGAAATACCAGATTTAGACGTAAACTTTTGGAACATGTGCTCTTGAATGTACAGGCAGACATTTAAAATCTTTTCGCGCTTCAGGCCAAGGAAATCTGTGGATCACTGTTCTGCGTGGACTCTAGTACATGTACCGTATGTAGATCGTTTCGACTCTTCCGGTTCTTGAGCTCTAATTGCAATATCATCGTTTAATATTTTGAAAATTGAATGCTTCAGTGTTTGACTAGACATAAGAGTACACAGAGTCGACACGAACGGTTTATTAACGACACCCGAACTGACCAGGCCTCAAAAGGTTTTTCCACGCATCATAAATACCGAAAACAATTTCTAACTCCAATTCAAAAACGTGCTCAATACCGCTTTGTTACATAATTCCGCTTTATCCAACTAATTATCACACACATTCGACCATCTACTGGTTAATTGATTGAGCTGAATCTAAAGCCATATTCTGAACGGCGGTTCACTCGTTTAGACCTAGTTTCGTTAAATCTAAACAGCTTACATATTACAATATTGACAAGCCCCAAGTTCTAATAGTCAACTACATATCTTGAGGTGGTAACAAATACTGCCAGCGAGGTTCAGAAGAGCTCGACCGAGCCACCAGAAGTATTCCCACAATGAACATCATTAGAATGCACATGAGCACTTTCATATTTGTTCTCTGCTTTTCTCTAACTTCCGGGTCGTTCGAAGTGGCAGCTTCAACATACTCGGAAACAGCTTGCAACGTTCTAACGGTGACTCGCATAAGGGCTCTACCCAACCTCAAACCCGACTGAGCAATGTCTTCCAAATCTGGATCGCCAGCTGTAGATGCTTGTGACGGAGAAGGTCTTAGGGACGGTGTTCTTCTAACAACCGTTCTCGGAGCTGGAGTCGAAATTGTGGGTACAGCAGGTGTATCTGCCGAGGTAGAAGTCGTCTCTTTTTTTGGTTCTGATGCTGAATCACCTTGTTGAGCTGATAGTCGGCATTGTTCTTCTTTCAGGATCTCCAGTTTATCAGGACTTGAATGTTCAATGGACGAGTCCCCTGTGGGGCTAGTTGAAGCGGCAGCATCCCGAATGTCAGTTAACAGACTTGTGAAGCACTCAGGAGGTATCGAAGGGAAATCAGCTGATTCTGCGGTCACTCTTGAGCAATCCACCTGATCCACTGCCAAGTTCGGTGTCGTTATCGAAGCTACAGACAAATTACCACGGGATGACATGGAGTTGAGCTACAGGAAGAGAAAAAATGGTTAAGCACTGATTTTAGGAACCTTTTACCAGCATTTCAACTTGTTTACCTCTAAACGTGGAGCTATGATTTGAGTGAGGGACAAACTGCCAGCGGTCAAATTGTTGACACGAAGTACATCTACTTGCAATTCGTCCAAATGCAATCTCGTGGGGAAAACGATTTCCGGTGGCTGTATCACTATTGGTTGCTGAGGTTGTTGTGGCGGTGGCACGTTCTGAATCGTTGGTGGAGGTGGACGGGGCGGCAATGGTCGATATGAGGCGTCATCTGAGGGCTGGCGAGGACTGCAACATGTTGAATTTCAAAGTTAGTAAGTCCTATAATATTAAACTTACACATGTACTTTACATTAACACAATTCAAGCGTGAAATCTCACCGTTGAATCGAATGTTGAAAGCAAGCTACTAGCAGCTGTGTCACAAAGTCACAACATGCTCAATTGACATCCATGCTTTCTAATTCTATGAAAGCCATGCAGCAATTTATGAGCTGAACCTATACTAATTAGCTCTGGTTAACATGCATAACTTTTAGAGACGATCCTGTGAACCTAACCTGTACTTATTGTCTGTCCTATCATGAGCATCCTCGAACGCTTCAGTGTCATGGATGTTGAGCTCGAATTCGTCTTCGTTGAGGGGATCCGTTTGAACAGCGACGTTGATGTCACTGGTACTGGTAGCGATCCGGTTATTGCTTCCCAAGGCGCTATCGGAGTCCATAAGAAGCGAAATGTTCTTGGCTATCACGAGCTCCTCGTGGACTTCAAAATCGTCGAGGTCCTCGTCTTCAAAATTGGCGTAATGCCTTCCCTTTAGCGCTTGACGTTCCAAAGTAGCTTGATCGAGGTTATTGAGCGGAACAGGTCGTTCAGGTCTCGGTGGGGGTGGCAAAGGACGTCCTTGCATTGAAGATCCAGGCCGACTTCCACTTCGAGCTGAAGCTGGGCTGGCTGCTGGAGTTAGGGGTGTGACTGGGCGTTGGAGCTGTTGCGAGGGGCCGGCGATCGTATCAGTTGGTTGCTGTTGAGCTCGTTTTGCTTTGGTCTTCTTGTCTCTTGGTGGTCTTCGAGGTCCCAAAGTGCTGTAGTTGCGGTGTGGTCTTGTTGGAGGTACAATGTGGAAGGTCCTTGGTGTGAAGCGAGGGAGGGAGAAGAAGGCGTTGCCACCTCCTTCGGAACCTGTTGGTAGTTGGGCGGACGGATTCGGTGGTTGCTGTTGACGCTTCAAGCTGTTTCCCTTACTGCTTGGGCGCTTTTGCTTCTTTTTGCGCGGGAGGCTTTTGGGGACGTCATCGGTATGAGGGCCTGGTGTAACCCTGCGGACAACGACGGCGTAGCCTGGTTCGTCCATAAAAGCCAATTCGTCCTCTTCGTCAAAGTCTCGGTTGTCGAAGCGGGATGAGTGGACGCTACTGTCGCCTCCACCGACCAATTTGTCGTCTTCCTCCAAGGGCATGCCTTGGTCTTCCTGTTGTTCTTGATTTTCAGATTTGCTTTTGCCTCTTCTTGGAGCTACAGGAAGAGGTTCGAGTTGAGGTACTTCGTCTCCACCGGGAGGCAAAACCTGATCTTCGAGGTCACGCATCCATTCGTTGGCCGCGATGGTGTTGTAGTAGAAAGCTTGAGGTGTTGGCGGATGCTTTATCTTCTTTCGCTTATGGCGTTCGGGCTTGGATGGGTGGTCACTGACAAGTTCATATCTGCCATCGTCGTCGTCGCCCAAGGCTTCATCCAGTTTCCGAAGTTCCTCCTTGACCCTTCGAATCCCTTCGTCATCTTCAGCAATGCGGATGTCAATTTCAAAGTCGTCATCTTCAGGTACAGCGCCAATGACTTCCATATTGTCTTCATGAGATTCGAGCATGTCGTCCATCATTTCAGCTTCTTCGGGATTCTCGTTGATGTACGCTGAGACATAGCCCGGAGCTCTTCGGCTTCGCTTGGGGCGTTCGGGCGGGAAGGTCTGGAAATTGCTACCAACTTCAGGGGCCTTCCTCGGGGGTTTCTTGGGAGCTGATCTTGGAGATGAAGTTGAGGGCTGAATGTCGAATTCGTCCAAGGCGTTTCGCAAAGAAGGTCTGAAGGCTTGACGAAGTTCTTGGACGAGCAATCGGTTGACCTCTTCTTCATCCTCGCCTTCGGAAATGCCGCGTTCTCTAAGGAAGAATTCATCCGAATCGATTTCTTCCAGGACGCCGTGTCTACCTGCTCTATTCATAATGGAAGAAGAAGCCATAGAAGAGCCCGGAGGCGAATCGCGACTGGAAGCTGTTCCCCAAGGTTCTTCGGACTGGTCTCGGCTTAGAGCCAGGTCCAGTGGGGACTCCCAGTCTCTGTCGGCCCGGCCGAGGACTTGACTTCTGTGGAGGAACTGATCGTCCATGTCATCAGAGCCATGGCCTCCTGGTGGAGGTTTACGGTTTTTACGTTCGTGAACAGGATAGCTTTTCGGACTGTCTCTGGAAGACAGCGGAGGTCGTGGTGGCTGTCTTGGAGCTTTTGGAGGCCTTTGGTCTGGCTCTTCTTCTTCTTCTGGCTCATCTTCGACTGGTTCAGCAGGAACTGGCCTTGGTGAATGATGTTTGTTGTCTCGGCGGGCAAACCTGAACTTGATGGTCTTTTGGTTGTTGTTGGCAGGTTGATAAAAGTCGCCGCCTTCTTGGGCCTCGGCGAGCTCGGCGCGTTTTTGGGCGTCACGTTGTCGGACGGCTTCCTGCTTGGCTTTGACTTCTTGGACGGCGTTGACTCCAAAATTCTTGACCCCACGTCCGAATGTTTTCATACCTCGACCAGTTTTAGCTGCAATTGCTTTGGATCTGTTACCAAAGGTGTTGAGGTTACGTTTGAATTTATCGAGGTTCTCCTTGTATTTTCTTTGTCGGTCGGTCATGGAGCTGGTATCTGTTTCATCAACTTCGCCTCCTTCAGGAACTCCGTCCAGAAGCTGATACGATGGATACGAGGAAGAAGAAGTTGCGTGAATCGAAGACGAATCAATTGACCCTGATTCTATTGAAGGTTGGGTGATGAGGATTTGAGGTTCGCGGAGGGTTGCTTGAGGTTCTGGAGTGGCTTCAGCTTCTCTGTCCTCCAATTCCCTTTTGTATTGGTTGGCGAGCTGGTTTTCAGCGGGTCCAGAGCGACCTTTCCATGGGAACCTTGAAGTTGATGGCTGGTCTCCTCGAGAAGGTGGTGTCTTGCTGCGCTTAAACTTTGGAAGCTCAAAAGAAGGTAGCTTGCGCTTCTTTTCAGGCGTCTTGGCTTCTTCGTTGGAAGGCTTGGATGAATATGAAGTGCCAAAAAAGCTGGCGACGGTGTCTTTGAAAGCTGTCTTTTCTGGTGCTGGGGGCTCGTGAGGCTGATGTTGAGAATCAGGGGTCTTTTGAACCTGGTCTTGCTGAATGGGCTGTTGGTGCTGAGGAGGCTGTGGATTCTCAAACTGTTCATAATCGTCCAGTTGTTGCTGCAACATGATCAGCTTTTCTTGTTCTTGCTTCTGCCGAATTTCCTCCTGTTCCTGATCTTTTCGAGCTTTTTCCTCAGCCTTGACCCGGCGGTCTTCTTCCTGTTGCTTTTCCCGTTCAACCTTCTCTTGCTCCTTCCGAAGTCTCTCTTCCTCTGCCTGTTTTTGCTTTTCGAGTTTTTCTTCCTCAGCCTGTTTTTGTTTCTGAAGCTTTTCTTCAGCCTTGAGCCGTTTGAGTTCCTCTTGTTCTCTCTGCCTCTGTTCCTTGTCGAGCGCCTTCAACTTTTTTAGGTCTTCGGCAGCCTTCTTTTTTGCCGCATCTGCATCCGCCGGTGAAGGCTCTGATTTGGCAAAAAATTGGTCGAATGGATCGTTCGGATTGACATATTCTTCAACGGGGTCAATTTCCATCTTGGCATCAGCTGGCCGATCAGGTTCAGGTACCAGAGACAGGGGTTCTGTCCAGCCACCGCCGCCTTGTTCAGGTACTTTTTGGTCTGCCGCCACTTCCTCTACAACGTCTCCTGGAGCCCCCGGCTTGGGCTTTCCTCGTCCTTTGGTCAGTTTGATATTTGTCCATTGGTTAAACTTTGGTTTCACTGGGATGGAGATTTTGGTGAATTTCTGTTTCATGGCACCAGCCTTCGCTTTGAGTTGTTGCAAGGCACTCGGTTTACTTGTAGAAGGTACAGGTTCTTCGCCTTCTGGGTCGGCCTTTGGAGGCACTTCTGATGCTTGGTGGACTGGAACCTGTTGGGGGGTTTCGGCAGAATCGGCACCAGTTGCAGGCTCATCGTCGTCTGGAGGTACGTCGGGGGCGAAGCTAATGGACTTGTTGGTGAGTGGGCGGACGCTTGAAGTTTCTCCGTGAGTCGGAAGTTCTTGGTTTCGTATACCGGCAGTGAATGACGTTTTTGGGTATAAATCTTCGCGGTCCGAGTTGTAGCTCTTCCATTCACGGTCGCCGTCAATGCCACGGTCGTGGGGGTCAGGTTTGTCGAGGCCGTCGAGTCCATCGGATGTGATGATCTGCAAGGAGGAAGGTAAACACTTGAAATCTATGCAAGTATTCTTAGTAAATTAAAAGCTGAGATCTGAGACTCACATCGATTTCCGGTGGGATGTCGATCATCCGTTCGTCCAACGAGGCTGTGTCATGTTCTTTCGGTTTTCGGTATTCGTCTCCGTATAACGGTGGTGGGTTGACTGGTTCGTAAAGGTTTTCGCTGGAAATAAAATAGTTGTCTATTGGCATTGGTTTCTAATATATACGTGTCATTCGTGATTCTGCACTACGGTTTGACGGTGCAAAAATAACATCTGAAGCTTGAGGAAGTCAATAGAGTAATTGACAGGTGCATTTATAAATATTTACGTTTTTTAAAGCTTTGGATAAGCTTACAAATATTTGCTATGAAGTATGTACATATAAGCAGACCAACAGGGGAATTGTAAATTGCTCTAGTTTGTTTTGTGATGTATTGCAAAATATAGATTTCGGTGAAATCTTTTGCCTGTACTTTCTATCAGAAGTCCAGTACAAATGAATTGCATGAAACTGAAGCTTGAAGCTATTACTGCTTTCACTTTTGAAATATCAATGTTTAAAGTGTAATTGTGCCTCGGAATGGCGGTAATGAATCTATGAAATTGTGAAGAAGAAATCTACGACTTTCACCTGTATCTCTTGTTGATTTGATCCATATCGAATTTCTTGGGGTTGGGAAAGGCTGGATTGGACTGCGAAATTTTCTTGGATTTGGGTCTAGGTGTGGGTATGTCCCACTCCCAGCCTGACTTTTTGGATTTAGGCCCAGCAGACGCTGAAGGGTACACTTGACAACCACAGAAAACGTAAGGCTTTTCCATGGATCCAGTCCATCTCCGAGGAGAGACGACACAAAAGCTGCTATGAGGAGCGAAAGCCTCGCAGACGACTGGCTGGACAATCAAAGCCGAAAAAACTAATTTAGAGCACCGACAAGCTCTAAAATCTACTACACACACGTCACCTATACACGAACGGGGCTAATTTTAGAAAAATCAGGCTACTATCCTTGGCTCACATCTCGTAACTGACTGAACTGGCTCCCTCATCCTCGGCATCCGCCATTCCTTTCCTCAGCACAAATAATCTCGACTTTGCTAACTAAAGCAAAGATTGGGTTTCAGAGCATTGGTAATCTGTATACATATATATGACAGAAGGGCATCATAAAAATACATGTGTGCTGCGGGAGCGAAAGACTAATGTCATCCTGTTGTTGTACTTGTCTTGAAAGTTGCCCCGACTTTCGAGCCAACATTAGCATTCATAATATTAAGCGACGTCCCACACTAACTCAGCTCTTTGCCAAAATCAGAATCGTGAAACAGTGTCAGCCAGCCACTAGACTACGGCGAATCTCCACAATCTTTTTACTTGAGAAAGTTTGCCGTTCTACAGTCTCCGAAATTGTCCGACTTGATTATCAGACTTTTAGAAATGCCATATCTTTGTACTTACTCTCATTCAAGAAGCTTTGCTTCGATAATATCCACTGAACTATAAACCAGTGGAGCTGCAGACTGCAGACTTTGGACAGAGAAATTTCACTTGTACTTTCAAGTCAAGGAGACATTAATAAATCAACGCATTTCAACGAAACGGCAATATTGTCCGTGTTAAAAGTTGGATGACGTTCTTTCGCAGCGATGAGAATTTAATGTTCTCTTCAATTCCAGTGGCTTCCGATTTGTCCAGTCAGCATAGCTTCGGGGATTTGGAATTCATTTGTTACTTGATGTATGCTGAGGAAATCTTCAATTCTAGCATTGAGTATTGTCGTCACTGTTTAATAAAGATGATTTTGAGTATCAAATACATACGCGGAGCAAGAAACGCGAGAGTTATTCGCTGCCGTTACTGGTAGCGACGCGACACCGTTTATCGAAATTACCAACTTGTGCAGCCGTTGGCAGAAGAATTTCTTGCAGATGAACTGAATAATCTTCAACTCTTTGATGGTCAGATGCCAAATTATATGTACTGAGTACTAAGGAGAGTGGTGGAAAATTAAAAGACTCAAGTCAATATCGCTGCCATCGACCGACTAACCGAATGTGAGTGTAAAGCTTGGCTGGCTTTTAGTGTTCAACAGGTGGAAGGTGGAATCATGAATCATAAAAGTGAAGACGCTTGGATGTAACTAGAAATTTCAAGGAAGTTATTGCAAACACTTACTCGTCGTCTCCTTCGCTTTTACCGAGCAAGGTCCAGGGGTATCCTCCCTTCTGACGCTTTCTCCGGACTTCTTCCCAAAGATATGTTTCAGGTGGCACTGCAGGTTTCCACCATTCTGTAATTTAATTAAAATAATTTAAGGTTCTCTATGGAGGCTCCCAGAGCAAAAGTCTTACTTGGCGTTGGAGACCTGCGATTGTCTTCGGTGGAGTCTGTTCGGCGAAAACGTCCACTTCCACTTGTTGACCCTTTGCGCTCCATTTCTCAAAACCCGTCGGTCATTCCAAGTCGGAAACGTCAAAACAAAAAGAAGATGAATCACTCAAAAGAAGCCGGCTAATTTACTTTTTCGGGGTCACGTGAGCTGACACCGGGTGCAGAATATCAAGAAGAAGCGCCTCAACCTTTCACTACACATTTCACTTTCACTGGGCCAACTTCACGAAGAAGCATTTGAAGCCAATAGATTTTTGAATACTGTGTGCTTTTGAAAACTATTAAAAATCAGCTGAAATTTAAAACAACTACCTAAAAGGCTGATTGGAGAAGGACATAGGAACAAGAAACTGTGCATATAAGCGGCGGAATGACGTGAAGATTGGATAGAAATTGGCAAGCGGCAATGAGCTAGCTACAAGTTTTGCCGCTTTAGACTTGCTGTTGAGATGGGTCTATAATAATCACGCATTTACTCCTACTTGGAAGCTATATTTTCCTACTGGTAAAGTACGGAAGAAAAATGTTAATAGAATCTTGATGGGGAAGAGTTGCCAAGAAGCAACTTGGATTGCGAAAATGACGGTCATGTTATGCACTAGCGTGCGTTACATTCAAACAAGGATCAAAAGCAGTCAGTCGATTTGAACAAAAAATCCAAGCTTTCTGCTCCTGCTCATACCGTTTTGGGATTCGTTAACGATCACATAATACAGGAACGTGTGTACAAACACGGAAAGATATCATCATCGAAATCGCGTTCACAATTCACAACTCGGTCTTCCATCCATCTCAGCCTTACTGGGTTCTCTGTGTCATGAATATATTTCAGCGTAATAAGGAATCTATGGCTATACAGAAAAGGATGCAAGTTAAAAGCTTCCAAAAGCGTCAGTTAGTCACATGGGTTTACTTGGAACCATTAATAAGGTTACTCGAACCATGTATTTGGCTCCATTGCCCAAAACCTCGGATTAAAGTTTCCATGTATGAACAAAAAGGTTGACAGGGATTGTTCGTTCACATGAATCTTGAATGTACGCTTTGGAACTTCGGACCACGCTAACTCCTTCCACCCACGCCTTCTTTTTCCTAATATAGACGAATCATGGAACTCTTTTCATTTTCGTTTCAGCTTTTGTCTGTAGAAAAAATGAACTGGTAAAAGTCAAGAAGCTGTGTTGATGAACAATCAGGTTCAAGAGCAAAATTGTAGAGCCATTCAACCTTGGTTTCAACTACTTAGAATCTTGGATGCGCCTTCAACTGCCGAGGAAAATAGAAACTCCATGTGAGATCATCTGGAATGTGTATAGACGTTATATGATGTATTAATAGCCACAATGTTTGCAGAATTGAGTTGACTGTGAATGCAATGTGGAATTGATACTTAAGGGAGTTTATGAACAAACGTTTTAAATTACCATAGAAGAATTAATACTCGATGGGTTTAATGAGAGCGCGAAAATCATACTTTGCGTGGGAAACCCCAGTATTCTTGGTACCGCCGTTTTCAACAGGTTTGAGCCTGCACATGTGTTCACTGGATCAGATGATGAGGAATATAGAGAAACCTTGAGATGACATCGAGTGGACCACAGATATTATATTCCTGATTATATTTCCCGGAACGTTCGTACCTCGGTATTGTTGGAAAGAGTCTGACATCTGAAACAAACGATCGAATCGGTCAAACCACAAGTCAAAATGTCACAGGAAGAACCTGAGGCTGACCCCGTTTCAGATGAGTTGAGGAAAATCTTCCAATCTCGTGCAGTAAGAATTTATCGTTTTTCGGTTGATGTTGTGAAACTCATTAATATAGCATGGAATTGATTTGAATTGTAGCCCGAACGACAGTTCCGAGAACTACTTCTTCGAACTGTCAAACATGAGCGGAAAGAAATACTCAAGAAGGCTGTTGACATCGTTGGGTCATCTGACGGTCAGCAATGCAGTCAAAACACAAATAATGATGACCTCAGTCAAGCTGCCGAACAGGTATGCACTGAAATGAGTGGTTAGATTGGCTGAATAGTGGGGAAGCTTTAGTCAAACTTGTATTTGACAGATTGTGCGGTGTGTCCTTCACCTGGCAGTTCATAACCATGACATATCTACTGATGACCTCGATGATATTACGAAACAGTTGTTGGGCAACTTGGATCATTTGCCAACAAAGGGTCTTGCCGGAGCCTTGACGTATTGCATGGACTATCTGCGCAAGCCAGAAAAGGAAGACATGCCTTCTCAGTAAACATAACTGTTGCTTGAGCGTTGCTAACTTGATGAGTTTTTGCTCAGCTCTGTCGAATATTTTCTAGGTGGGTGGAAATCTTTTCTAAAGTGGTGGAAGCTCTGAATTCAAGGCAGAGTATACCTTTTGACGATGACTGGCTTCAACCAAAAGAGCTAAAAACAACAGTTATCAACCAACTTTGTCGTATAGAATGGACGTCTCAGAATGCTGCGTACATAGTATCCGCAATCAGGTACTAGGTTCTTCTACAGTGTTTCGGTCTCGCGTATTGACATCAGTGACGACAGATGGTATGGCCTTTTGCAGGCGTTTTCCCGGTTTGGACTTGATGGATCAGGAAGCAGTAATAGAGAAAGCTGCAGAATCTATAAAGAAAATGGATCAGCTCGCGGTCCCCACAGTAGCATACCAGTTGTTACTTCTTGGCAAGGATCAATTGGCTGAAAACGTCTTGGAAGTTTTCAATAACTACTTTCAACCAGTAAATTTCGCTACGCCAGACGTGAGCACTCAATATCAAAGTAAGGGAACAAAACCTTTAATTAATGCAGCCATGGATCAATTGGAATTCGGATTGGTTCATTATTACATTTGAAACTGTTGATTTAGCGAACACCCAAGTTGTGTCCAACAAGCTTCGCAAAGCTCTGGGAACCGTTGTTTTTCATGTGGTAAATGTAGCTGGACTGGAAGCGTCGTTGGCGAAGTGCATCGTTAAGCGGATCAAAAGCTCATGCATGGACGACAGGTTGATTATGACTCCGTTTTTGTTATCAACTGCCCTTGGATTGACAAGCATTGCCCAGTTCAAGCAACAGGTTTGACAAGGTTTCTTTTTTAACCATACTAGAGATTCGCAATCAATATTTTTGAATATAGGTGATTGATGGGCTCACGCTGTCTATTTCGGACAGTTTCAAAGACGACCAAAACTCGAAAAAATTCGCATGGTATAGGTCTATCCGTGGAACGGTAAACAAGACGTATTCAAGCGTTTTCAAAGACATTTTAGATGCCAGGTGATTACAGAAGAGACATTTTCCATTCTGAGGATTGTGATGGCATGGCATGGCACTAAATAATCAGTTTTCAGGTCTTCGGAGTTGGACTTCATGTTAGATGGCTTGAAGCATTTGGCGTTTTCGTTGCTCAGCGTTGACAAGCCCAAACTTTCTGTACACATAGGCAGCTGTCAAGAACTTGGAAGCTACATACTCGCAGCTCTCATAAAAAAAAGTCCGTCAAATTTTAAAAGTGTGATCGATGAACTACTGGCACACAGCAAATCAGCGGCTCATATGTGTAAGTACAGAACCATCACCAAGATGTACGTTAGTACGACATTCTGTCTACTTAATGTTGACTGAACTCTGAGAACAAAAATTTCGCTCATTCATTTCTCAGGTTGTCTTGCGGTGTGCCTAAAGTCCATGGTGAAGGAAATCGTTCAAACAAAGCTATCCGAAAGGATAGTGGAATTGATACACAAACTTCCTTTGATGACAGTTGAATCCGCCACGCCAGTGGTCAAGTCTCTTATGACGCCATTTCAACTGTCGAGGAGTTTACTAAACCAACTCTTGGGCATGTTACGAAAAACAGTTTACAAGTAAGCAGTTACTTGCAAGCCAGTTACTCACCAAATGGAAACCAATTGTGTTGTGTTCATTAGGTCGGTCGAAGCACGACGTGTAACAGCACAGATCATGATATTACTGCTGTCGAATTCCAAGATTGTTGGAGCTATCCCCCGAAGCCAGTATAGCGAGAGTCAGGGAGGGTTCATGACACAGATGTCACAAACTCAGGTGGATCTACTTGGGAGTGCTAGAGAAAACGAAGGACTCTGCGTTGAAGTCTTGTGGGTGCTGAAAACCTTCTTCAACCAGCCGAGTGAAGTTCGGCAGTTGTTGTATCTGGGTATGATTAGTGCTATTTTTCGTTCAAGTTTGGATTGGAACGCATTAATTGATTTTTCCCTCTAGGGTTGCATGACGTTTCTCGAAAGAATCCTGAGCTGATCAAAGTGATCTGTTCTCATTTACTATCGCATATGGAAAAGTACGTGGATGAAGCTAACGACGATTTTCGTTATCATGGTCTTTTGGACCTATCTGGATCGAACATCAAAAGAGCTGTGAGTATTTTATATTCATCTTCATCCCATACCTTTATGAAATATACAGTCTGTAATCTCTATTAATCTGTTGGCTCTCTTCAGGAACAACTGGGACACTTGGTCCAGTGTGTAAGTTTTATTGTAATTCGGGGGCGTCGTGTTTATAAAAAGTGTGCTGAAGATGAACCAGAAAGTTTACTCCGATGCGAAGAAATGCTTCAAAAGTGGCTTGATATGGTACTCAAGCTACAGCTAGAAGAGCTGAACGTAGTAAGTGGAAATCATTGTAACATGGCTAGCCGTTCTGACCGATGTCCATGTAAGTTGTATTTTTAGGCTGCTTCAAGCGTCATGAGCGCCCCTGATGTAGGAGCGTTGATGAGACCTGAGTGCACGGATGAAGCTAAGAATGAGTTGACTCTATTGCTGATGGAGACCGTAGAAGCTTTGATGGAGTATGTTTCACTTCGAGAAGATAGTTCAGAAAGTGGGTCAGTTGACGATCTTCATTCGAAGTTACGGACCTTGCAGCGTAGTCTAAAGGTGAGGTCGTTTTATGAACATATTCAAATTGATAAACACTAATTCACGTTTCATTTGGATCCTTAAAGACGATCAAAACTACAAAAGACAAAGATAAAAAGGATGATAAAAACAAGAAGGGAAAAAATGACAAGAAAAAGACTGGAAAAGGATCAAATCAAAATTCTAACCTCTCGAATAGTAACGGTTTGAAAGATTCTGATTCGGGTTCGAAAAAATCGCCTGGAAAGGATGACAAAAAATCGGAAAGTTTTGGCCATCATATCATTACTTCTGAGAGTTCCCTGGAAGTACTTCGGAAGTTTAACTCGTAAGTTAGAACGTAATTTATATTTATACTGTGGTTGCTGAACAACAACAGCAAAGATATATATGTATAATAATAATATATTCTCAATTTTTAGGAACCATTCTTCCTCTAGTGTGGGAACTGGTGGATGCAATGCTGAATTTGAAAGACTTATTCTATCGGTAATCCGTAACAAAGTCCAGGAACTGCAGAATGGCGAATCCATAGGCGAACGCGAGCGAAAGCCACAAGATGTCGTTAAGACTTTCTCCGAAATTCTCGGGTGAGCTCATTGGTTTCAAAACAACGCTTCAAATCAAGTTGTATGAGGGCTGACTCCAATCATATTGCAGAGAATTATGGTCCCGATGCAAAGAGCATCCCCTGCAGGAAAGCCAAAATGTCATGGATGAAATCCAAGTTGTGGAGGAGCTAAATTTGAGGGTTCCTCTTAGCGTTCTCCGCCTCGAAGTTGTGCTTGAATTAATGGAGTTTATGTGCAATCAGAATGTACTGCCAAAGAACATTGTTCTCCAAAATTTAAGTAAGCTGGCATTACTGTGTATGTTTGAGCCAATTACTTCCCATCCGTGTAATTGTCTAAAAATTTCGTTAGATCTAGAAGTATTTGATGACAAAGAAGTAGAAGACCTGTTCGGTGATTTTGTCACAGTGTGGATCGACGTGGTAGACCAACTGAGCAATGGCCCTAGAGCAGCAAAACACTTACAGATTTTGTTTGAAGCTATGAATGTCATGTGTTCAATGCTAACGCCAGGTCACGTAACGGTCTTGGCTAAAGTAAGGTCTTTGTTGATAACTATACAGATCATGATCTACAAACTCGTAAATTGATGGGGCGGTACTCATGTAGGTTCTGGAATGGACCATGGATTTTGTACGAACATCAAAGGAGAATTGCCTTCCGACTCCAGAATTGGCGGAGTCGGCTGTTAAATGCATCCTGTCGTATGGAGTAAAGTTGGGAAAACGAGCAGAAGCTGAATTTTTTAAGATTGCAGCAGCTGCTCATGCATGTTTGGGGACTATTGAAGAAGAGGTAATTTATGCTTCTCAGTCAGTTGGAAACTTCGAAGCCTTTATACATTTGAAAACTTATTTTCAGAGTGACGCTTCTAGTGTGGTATCTTCTCGGCGGCAGGGGTATTGGCTAATTACTGAAGAAACTTCACCCACGATAGTTTGTACTATCGGCTGTTATCTCGAAGATTCACTACAGATTCTTGATAATATAGCGAAAAAGCTCAGAATTCAGTCTCAGTATTATGAAAAAGGTATATCCAGGTTAAAAGTAGTAATTATTGAATTTTATTGGCGCAGCTGACCTCTTGCGTAAAACCTAGGTAAAATTGACGACATCCGGGACAAAATCTGTGGTGTGATAATCGGTTCAGTGAATCTGGCGATCGAACTGATTAAGTCATCCGTGCCTTCAGGCCCAACTACCGACATTTTGATACGTTTGATAATACAGGTTTTCGCTAATACAACCCGCTTGGCTGAGCAGTTGTACGAGTATCATAACAAAAACAAGACTCCCTTCACAGCAAGAAAGTAAGTTTCAACATTCGATTACGTACCTCATGAGTAGGTGGATAAGTAACAATTATTTCTGGGGTTCTCTTCAAGGTATTCTGGTTTAGTAAAGCTAATCGGCAAAGATTTCAAAACTCCGGTCGAACTCTTCATCAATCATGTGGAGGTAAAGATCTCACTACTGCATTTAGACCTATTCATTGTTAAAAACAACATAGTAGTCAAACTTGTTTTTAGAGCATAAACCGGGAGAAAGCCAACGAGCTCCTACAACATAAAAACGGCAAAATTCCGGCAGCTTTGAGGCAAAAGTTTATGAAAGATTCCAGAACCATACCGGAGTTAATTTTCCAGGTTGAAAAGTACGATGAAAAGGTTTATGCCTTGAGCCAAAAGATCAATGTAAGAGACCCTCTAATTTTTTCCCCATTGCATATTGAAACCTTTATTTTCCACATGTTGTATTTTTCTAGGTTAACCTTCTTGCCGGTACGAAGCTAAGCACAGCTAGAGACTTCAGAATTGACTCAGTCCCACTCAGACAAGCCCTTGCAAAACAAGAAAAGCAGAAACCGAAGCCTAAGAAGCGTTCTGCTGCCTCCATGGCTGTAGATGAAGACACGAATACAAATGATTCTGTATCTTCAGGCAGATCTGAAGCTACTACATTAGCTGAAAGTGATAGCACCTCAATAGGACTGGTATGTGCAAAGCTGATAAGTCGTACCTGTCATCTGAAAGCTACTGCACATTATGCTTCTTAAATTGCAGTCTTGCCTCAGCGATGTCAATACTAGCCAGTCTGACCAAACCAGCTCTTCCTCTAAGAGACTCAGAAGATGAATGGCAGGCGGACTTCAACGACGAGCATTTTTGCATGGCCTCTATTTTTAAGAATGTTTTGTATGTTTAGTTATCAGCTTCGAATTTTCTTACGCACGGAGAAATGCAACCACTAGATTATACATGTACACGGTAGTTTTAATTGATTAGTGACGGTTCATAAAGTCGTATCGTAGTTTTCCATTTTGTTTTTCTCCGTGTTACGTCATTCTCACGAACCTGTTTTTCCATTTCCACGCAACTGATTTTCCCTCCCCTAATGTCAAAGATTTTATATTGTCTATCTTGAACAGCTTCAAAAGTGTTAAGAACGTTCAAGAATTTTTAATATCTGCCCTCGTTAATATCAGCTCCTACTAAACCACAGGCAGAAAATGATAACTTGTTCCTACGTGGAATTTTGTCAATAGCGCGCGATTTTTTTTGCAGGAAGTCATCAACATCAGTTCCATTGTATTGTACTCAACCCAGCAAAATTCCTACACACCCCGGAATCTCATTTCGGGAGATGTTTCACGGTATACGTACATTTGTGCCAAAATGTGTACGTGGGAGGCTTATAATTCACCTCAATGTTGTATTCCAGCACAAAAAGGTCTTCTAACTGAATTTCGTATGTAAGGAGTTCTGTCTTCCCCTAGCGAATCTTTGTACTCTCCAGCGTTATTAAGCTATCACCGCCAGAAGTTTCCATGAAATTGCACTGTCTTCAACATTCTTCAAAAGGTCTTGCTCATCAGACAGTCTTGACAGGAGCCAAAGTACGTTACGCGCATAACAGGTTATATTCAACTCTTCTTAAAAATTCCGCAAAAATTTCCCAGCACAAATCGTGGAATTCCATTTCGCCTACTCAAATTACACCTACACCAATCGTTTAATCCAGCTTCAGAACGTCTAGCAGTCATCAAGAGTGTATGTTTGGGGCTTGCTTCCTCTTGTAAAATGCACGGCAACTTTACGATATTCAACTGGTGATGGGTGCCGTCTCAAAGCCAAAAGTCTTTTTGTCCCGTCCATTCTAAGAGGTCACACCAGTCCAACAGTATTCACAACTTTGCGTTTCGATAAAAGCCCACAGAGAGAAAGTCTGCCTGTCGGACGTGCCCTCCTTTACTCGCCATTCTCTCTCAACTTGTCATCCGCTTTCCCCGTCTTTTCCTGCAAGATCCAGGAGAATTTGTCTGAAAGTACTTGATGTCTTTCAACCATTCAAGCCTTTTGTTGTAATGAAGACGAGATCTTCAGGCTCATTACTCGCCAACCAACTCCATTTTGCCCTACTCAGGAAAGGGAAGAAAGTACAGCCCACGGAATAATTGCCCTCTTCTCTCAGGTTCCCCAAAAAGTTGGAAATTTTGATGGAACTGTCTGTAACTTTGCCTCCAGCTTTATAAGTACTGACAGTAAAACGAAGGTAATTACTTCGCTTTCCGAGTATCGCCGATGATGATTGTAAGTTACAACTTGTAACTGTTTCATATGTACATTCCGTTAGTTTCGCGTGTAACGCTGCGTCGATTTCATAAGCTTACTTCGTTATGGGCCTCTATCACGCTCCGCTATACCTCTCACAACCCAGTTTCCTCAAGGTCACGTATGCACAATGTTTCAGTACAAATGCAGTTCTGTTACTCTTTGCGACTCACAGCCTGTAACACTGAACCCTTTCATTTTCATCTCATGTTCAAAGAACTCACATGTGTGACGTGACAAAAACAAACAAGGAATGCATTTGAAAGTGCATCAGGTGTTTTGAACGGTGATTTTGATTAAAGCTATTTAATTTTGCCAATATTTCTGCGACTTCGGGCTCTAATCAAGAGTAAACAATCCGAAAATGACATCAGGTACGCCGCTTTGTCAGCAAAGGAAATGACGTTTCAAAATATAATTGTTTTTGTTGGTATTACAGTATTACGTATTACTCCCTTAACATTTAAATACTTTAATTTTCAGACAACGATCGTTTGAGCAAAACCATTCAAGGACAAGCATGGGGACTGAAAAACTACTGGAACAGCCAAAATAAGGCCGTCAATGATCTGGTCAACATAGTCAAAGGCGAGGTGTCCATCGACCGACATATTCTGGGCGGAAGTATTGGCAAGCGCACATTTTTAGGCCCTAATTACAAGCCTGACTTTGACGTCTACTTGTACTTCAATAACTGGAATGGCGGCGGCAGTAACGAGGAACTAGAAAATCTAATCTACAACAACATGGAGCGAATCAAATTTGTGTTGCGGAACAAGTATGCGAATCGGTACCGGGTGCTTTACGACTCGACTGCTTCATTTGCTATCGGGGTCTTGATTCGTCAAACGGGGACAAAAGTCGACTTGGTCCCTGCAATCAACTTCAGCACATCTAGGTCGACGCAGTATGAAATCACCTTGCGAAGGATCGCCAACACAAGACACAATGTGCCATGGCTGAACTCTTGCTACGCTGAAGCCTCAGTTGATTTTCTAAGGAACCAAAACCTCTTTGTCAGGGAGGTTGTTAGGTTGGCAAAGTACTGGAACGCGAATCGTGTTAGCATGGGCCCACTGTCCGGGAGGTCAGTTATTGTTGAAACTGTTGCAATCAAAGCAGCTCAAGATGAAATGGCGAATCAAAATTGGAGCCTTAAACGCGCTTTAAAGGCTTTCTTGAATAGTATGTCACAAGATTGGTGGAATCTCTGCATTGTTGTTTACAATGAATCTGTGGATACATTCGAATGGCCTGCCAGAGTTGTGAATCAGGTAAGAAGATACAAGAAAAAAATGTTCTTTCAAACCGACGTTCGCTTCAGTAAACACGGTGGTTTATTCACAATCATCACTTAAATTTTCAGTACTACATGATGCAGGACACGTCGGGAGTTTTAGTAGATCCAGTGAATCCGTATCGCAACTTCCTTGAAGACGTCTCCGTGCAGAACAAATGGCAACACTTTCAGAAGGCTGCTCAGAACAGTTTACAGATGCTCTACAATGGATGTTATCCTGAAGAATCAATCGGATTCACCCCATATATGCAATGATTCATATAATTGACCTCATGTATTTTTCTTCTGTGTGGAATCAGCGGGCAGATTCACACATGACTATAATGTTGAATAGGCTTTAATGTAGGCTTTTAATGTAGTGACTATAGAAATAAACTTCCATCAAAAGTCCAGTCATAGATTTAATGAGGGAGAAGAATTGTTTCAGATCTGTATATATGACGTATTGAAAGAGTGAGCGGTTCCAATTTATATCATCGTGACAAGCGAATATTCACAATAAAATTACTTTTCAAACTGATATTTTGCGAATCTCCCACTCGGGATGCCAGTGCAGCATGAGCATTAACGTATTTGAAAAACTCTTTAGCGTCCACTGGCCTTGGGGCTCCGAAGGCTTGATCAAGAATCACTATAAAGACCCTGGGAAGAAATTTATAAATGAAAATGGATTGTGTATATACACATTTACCATCATTCTTCACGTAGATAGCAGCGAATTACATGAACACTACTACCCGACATTGAAATCCATGCGGTAAATGTTTTATTCATTTATGTGTACCAATGGTACATTACTGCTTCCTATCTCGAAACTCATGTTTTTTGCACCCATATTCTCAGGCTAACTTTAGGCAATAACGTGGGCTCTCAAACTGACCGAAAAACTAGAACCATATAAAGCTAGCAAATGCTCCTTGCTCAAGTCTGTCCGTCTGACCTTCTTTTTCGAAAAGATCCGCCATTCTCATTAATTCTATTTGAGCCCCCGACTTCTCCAAAAGCCACTTTTTGATCAACACTCTCGTCCCCAGATTGCCATGATACAGCAAACACAATTCGACATTATCAAACTCGAGTGCAAACACCAAGGCCATCTGGAATTTGTTTTCTCCTTGCTCTGTTGGTCAATCTTTCCAGAAACAAAATCCTTACGTTTTGCTCCTGCATCCGAAAAAAGACGTACTTGACTGCCACGATAAATTTGGACCATTTCGACTGGAGCTCATTCGGGAACTTTGTGCATCGAAGGCCAGCAAAAATAAAACACATGTGCCTAACCCTCAGTCAGTCAGTCAGTCTACGTGTATTACATGCACCTGAATCGAAACGATATCAAATCAGCAAGCCTTCCAGCTTTGGCGCAAACGTGACTTTGTTCAATATTACGTAACATACGGGAAAAGCTCAACTTCTCTCCGATTCGGTACTTGAGTCCTACAGTACAGTGTGGGGCTCCTGTTCAATCTGTTGGATTGAGCCGCAATATAAGGTTCGTTCATGTGTACTCGAGTAGAAAAGCAACCACAGCGGATTAAATGTACATGTTGCATTGGAGAGAAGGTGCAGCATACTTACACATAAGGGCTCCTCTCGGTGGATTTTGACTAGTTTTATAAAAAGGAGTAGTAGTAGCCAGTTGGACCAGAGCCTTTCTGTACAAGGTGCTAAAAATGCCAATTTGATTCAAGGAACATTTCAGATTCACTTACATAAATCGCATTACTTTTATGGAGTGCCTCTTAAATTCAGCGGAAAAGCTCCTTCTTCTACCCTACCGCCATGCCTATGTGTACTTGTACTTTTATATACTTGAAGCCTTGGGTTCCCACGTTTCTAGTGCTTCTAGAACATACAACTAACTAACTACTATACATACTGTAGAGCCGAATCCCGCTGCACCTCATATCACATCCTATCAGTCAATTTCGTCTCGTATATTCATCTGACTGATGAGAAGGGAAATAGGATTAAAGGATTTTATTAAACAAGTTCCATACTACTACAGTAACTAATATCAGAAGCAATTTCCCTTGTTTCACTACTTATTCCCATCAACTGCCATTGTTTCCATACTGCAATGTCTTCTTTCCCTACACATACTGCTTTTAATCCTTTCAAAGTCTCTTTCCCCCCGCCTGCTTTACATCACTCCAGGTTACCAATTCTCGAAATGGACACTTTGCCAAATTGTTCCAAATAAACCTTGTTATTTACAGTGTGAAAAGCAAAACGTTCACGGCTTGTCAAGGTTACTGCGAGGGGGCATCCTAGATCGCGTAGATGGAAGAAGGTAAAAATAGAAGCGGCTAGAAATGCAATGATCGAATAGTGTTGTATATATATATAAATCAGAGACTGGTGGACTTCGTCTCACTCCCGATGACGTAGTACGAAGGTATCTGCAGAATCTACTCGAAAATGGGAGTCAGTCAAGGAAAAATTGCAAAGCTATTGTCATCAAAGACCCGGAAGTGAATAATTGGTCCGAAATTTCCTGCACCATTTTCCATATTTTCCTTTTAGAGATACCAAATAGACTTGCTGATGCTGGTAAGAACGTCAAGGTACACGAAATACTTCGGCGCCCTATTACAGGAGACAAGAATCGTGGAAGAAGAAGGAGAAGAAGCGAATGCTCGTCCTCATCCTGTAGCTCTAGCTTGGCAGATTTTGCTTTCAACGAATATCGAAAACCCAGCCCACCCTATGGCTTTCATATTATATGGAAGAAGAAAAAGACGAAGAAGAAGAGCACTTGTTGGAGAACAGAGAAAGTTAACTTTCTCCCCCAGTCAAATCAAAGGCCAAGGGAGGCTCCAATCCAGTCGAGCTTCAGCCCCCAGCGGCTGCACACTGGAACTCACTTGCCACTGCAGCTCTCTCTGCTTAATCAGTCACAAAAGCATTTTCAGCCAAAACACAGACTCCAACAAGGCCTTCATCACAGGATAAGCATCAGAGAGCTGTCAGTCAGTGGGTCCTTGTAACCAACAATTTAGTACCATAAGCTCCAACTACGCCAGCAGCAACTCAGCTTTTGTTCTTGAGGTAAGTTGAAAATTTAAGACCTTCTAGATAGACCAGACCGATGAAAATTTTTGAAGCTTGAAAGCCTAAAATGTAGGAAAATATATTCACCGGAATATTTTAGGACAAGGATCTATATTTGTTCTGGACGTTGCAGATTTTTCTAGCGTCTTTGATAGCCTAGTTCTCCCTCCAACCCCAGAATATTTACGTTACGTTATATATACTGAAAGTTGATGATGAGAGTAATCATGAATGGAGAGTAAATTCATTACCTGTTGATTAGTTTGGAAAGTGGAGCTAAGGCAAAGGTTTCCTCCAGGTTGCGACAAAAGTTTATCAACAAGTTTAATTACACCAAAGCCTCGGTAATTAATTTTGCCAAAGTGTTTGCAACTACAAGTAATCTCCATCCTACGCAAGTGATCCTTTTCTCGTAGTATTTCAAGACACTCTCTTGTGAATCTACGTAAATAGATAAGACTTTATTATTGTGAGCTTGTACACACAAGATTCCAAGGCCCCTTTACCTTTAGGTAATCACTGGAACTCCGAGCTAATTTCTCCACCAGCGTTAACTCAATCCCGCTTAAACGGTAATAGCTGCCCGGATAGCTGAGGTAATTACTTGCGTGTAATTTATATATATATATATTGCAAAGGCTTGATGCTAAAATTCGCCACATATATAATAATGGCACCCACATCGACCTGAACGAGGAGACAAGTTGGAGGATGTTCGTCTATTTAGTGTGGTCTTGAACCGTCGAGTTTACGCCTCGGTGGTTTGATGTAATGTTCTTGTCAAGAGCGTGTGTGGAATCTCGATCGCGTTTCAGTTTCACGTTACAATAGAGAATATCCGACAGACATGATGATAGGCATCAAGGGAAAAAGTTGCAGGGAACAACTTTTCGCCTTCACAATAAGCAAAAGGCAGAAAAGAGACGTCGAGGATGACAATGAGGAGGAGGACGACGATGGGCTTGTAATAAAGTCAGTTATCGACCGAGAGACAATTTGGTGAAAGCAACTTTTTCCCCTTGTTAACAAGAACAAGACCAAGAAGTAGAAGAAGAAGAAGTGAAGAACGTGTGTGCGTAGGATGGCGGTTTCTATTAACACCTTGGTTGGCGGAATATAGAGTAACGGGAATCGTTTAGGGAAAGCTGACTGCAATATATATAATATAGAGGTTCTTGTCTGTTGACAAAAGTTGGGAATCTTCCTTCACCAAGAAGCAAGAGGCGACATGTACCATCACAAGCTTCTAATTGTTATGAATATAAGGTTTTGAGTTATAGCCTCGTATCTTGTCACCCCAAAAATTGTACAACGAGCTTCATCAGTTCCATGTCACGGAGCCTATACAACACAATATCAAAGACTTCGAAAATAGCATTAGATAACATGTTGATTGTTGATAAAATCTTGGTTATATATATCGGTCCGCATTTGTCCTTGCCCAAAGATCAGTTGTGGACTTTGCTGAAGCTATGATCAAGTAAAATATTTGTATGCTTTTTGATTGCAGTGCTTTTTGATTAAAACCAAGGACCAGAGTCGAGACACACTGGAAGTTGCAGAATGGTAATTAGAGGCGACTGACAAGCCGGGAAATGACAGCCGTCGGAGACTACGTCTCCGGCGTCAGCTGGCCATTGGCGGAACTCTTCAATGGAGTCCGAGAGTCGCGAAAATTGGTCCTGATCATCGTGGCCATAGCGCTCCTCCTCGACAACATGCTCCTCACCACAGTCGGTAAGAAGACTTGGAAAAAAATCCGCCTAATTATATATACATACGCTTTTTCAATCCGTCCCCCTCATAGCCCAAATCCAAAACCAAGCTCCCAAAAAACCAAAAGAAATTTATAGACAATTCAGTAACTACAGAATGTAGGCAAAAATTATATACACATGAGAATCCAGTAAATAAATAAAATTGCTATATAATATATGGTCCCACACCAGCCGCAAGTGAAAGTAGGAGCTGATGTTAAAAAATCCGTATAGTTTCATCACGGATCCAGATTCTCTCACCAGACACTCACAAGGATCAGGAATCTGACGAAAAATACTCTTACCGAGCCCACCAACTCGTCTTTTATCTGTATCGCTTTTGCCATTTTTCTTTTTTCCTCCTTGATTCACCCCTTCAAAGACGTTCAAGAAGCTATAGGAGAGAAAGGACGACGAGATTGAGGAATCACAGGCGACTAGCCCCAAATAATCTTTGATGATGGTTTCGGAAACGTTTCGCTTCTTCTTTTTCCTTGTGTACATGGACTGCGTAAAAGGTTGTTAATGCCCCGTGCAATTTATCATGGTGAATCTCATCATGTGAAGCCGCGCCAAAGCTTCTGCTGTGTATATTTTTCTAATGGATCGTTAAAACGGAGCATGTACTGCTAATAGTTCGCAGTGGCCAAGCGCTACTTTTTCTTACTATACACTCTTTTGTAGTAGTTTAGTAAGTTCATGTTGAGTCAAGTCGAGAAAGTATTTGCCCACAGGTTGTTTGCGTAGAGAAAAGACAAAATCCCTGCTGCCCTGACTTGAACTGGGGCAGATTCAAAGCAAATAAGCCGCCGCCGTCGTCGCTATACCGCCGGCCACTTTCCTCTAACTAATGCAGTTTGCGTGGGGGAAAAGAAGTTGAAAATTTTAGTCTTCAAAGAAACCGCCCGAGGCAATGTTAATTTTGCAAGATTTTTTCCCCACCCTTGTTACATTCTATTATCGGAGACGAAACAAGTCCATTAATGTATATAAATTGCCGGACAAGAAGAAAGAAGTTTACATTGAAAAGTGGGGAGGGACTAAGAACGCGACGAGAATATCAAATTACCCAACGGCGAATTGCCCTGCTTTCATCCATGTACGTCTTCACTTAACTTTCACTTTGAGGTGTCAGCCAGCAAGCTGTATAATGGCAAAAGTAGACATCAAGGCGCGTCTATTGTACGCGGCACCAAAGTTAAAGGACTACAAAGCAGCACAGGGACAAGGTATATTACATTACACATTTTATATACAGCAAATGGCCAAAGAAACCATGTAAGTTAGAGCCCCAAAATAGGCTCGCGTTTTGTTCACAAAGTCGCCCCTTTCCTCTCCATTTGTGGTCATTTACGGAATTTCCCGCTCGCCCGTGAAATACGATTTCGAGAACGGAAATTAAGTGTCAGTGAGCATAAAAGACCGTGGGCAAAGCCATGTAGTCTTTCAGCCTTTGAAACTCTTCTTCGCTTTTGGTCCACATGTAAACGGGCATATGTATTCATTCAACAAGTTTGAAACTTGTAGAAAATTGAATTAAAAACAAGGTCACGAAGCTCACAGAAAAGTCTTAAGCTGCTGAAAGACTTGAACAAGTAATCCAAGTCCAGGGATAAATAAAGTCAATGTGGAATCGATAAAATCAGATTTTAGTGCCAATATAGATACACTGCATTTTATTCGGAAGATTATGGGAGGGATAGGAGAGACTAGCCACTTTTTGCAATGTAAAAGAACGGGGATTCAGCTCGGGATAGATTTTTCGGAGAAGAAACGGGAAAAGTGCTCGAAAGGGATTTATTCCCTGTGAGAGTGATCTTCACCTTTGAAGACCACTGTGGGAAGCGGAGTAGAGTTTCGATGAAATCTTTCCATCCTTCTTCTTGACTCGCTTAACGGGAACCTGAGGAGAGAGCCGGAATGTAATCCGTTAAGCGCCGAAACACTCCATGACCATAAGAGGGCTGAGGCTGTTGTTACAAAAATTGATCCTTACTGCTTTCTTCCATCTTTCTGTGTGGATAGCGAAAGATTTCAACCTTGAGATTTTGGCCATCATTCAACTTTTTACCTGATTTCGGGTTCTGTCTCGGGTTGGGATCTTTGTTGAAATGAGCTTCCGAGGTTGAAAAAAAGTCAATGTTTAGTATATTAATTTTAACTGAACTGCCAAGTTCAAGATAAGCCTTTAGTGACTGTACTCGTGATCATGAGCACTGAAACACCGGAAACGTGGCTCTCAATTTACTAGATGGAAGTACGTAGCAGGCAACAGGGCTAAAAAAATGGCAAAGTGGGAGAGTGCGGAGCTTCTTTGATCCTTTTAAAACATTTTTTTCTGGATTCCTTTCTCATCAACTCAAGTCCTCCTTCTGTAATACATTTTGCTCTTTCCAGTTCCGATCATCCCGGAATTTCTGTACGACATCCGCCATGCCGATGACAATTTAACATTAGAGGAAGCGACGACCATGCCTCCTGTTACTGTTCATATCGAGGGGAAGATGGCCGTGACGATGAGCAATGGAACGAGCTACGTACTCAGTCCAAACACAACCTTCCCTGATGTCACACAATGTAAGCAAAAATACTTGTCACAATTTTCACAATTTTGGCAACTTTGAAAACAAATCCTTGGTTTCAACTTTGTAGTCGATTTGGGCTATTCGACAACGACAAAAGCGCCCAAGAGGTCCAAGCACGACGAACTTGTTGATGAGAATGTGGAGGTTGGCATTTTGTTTGCTTCCAAGGCCTTTGTTCAGTTGATAGCAAACCCTTTCGTGGGGCCATTGACTAATCGGTAAGGATCTGCAAACAGGAATAGTGAATTATACTTTATATTATAAAATCTAGGGGAGAGGGAATTCAAGTTTGCTATCGAATTTGCAGAATCGGATACAGTATCCCAATGTTCGCTGGATTTGTCATCATGTTCTTCTCGACAATTAGTAAGTTGGTGGTGGAATGAGGCGTAAATGTAGATACCGCAGACTTGAGGTAATAAATATCCGCTACCCCTTTGCAGTTTTTGCTTTTGGAAGATCTTACAGTGTTCTGTTTATCGCGAGAGCACTTCAAGGTATCGGCTCTTCCTGCTCCAGTGTTTCAGGTAAGTTTGTTGGACCAAATTAAAAAAATATTTAGAGGAATTGGCAACTCTGAAAGCTAAGCTATCAAGTGTTTTTGGAATTCCAAAGGAATGGGAATGCTTGCTGAACGCTATCCAAACGATAAAGAAAGAGGAAACGCAATGGGAATAGCGTTAGGTGGACTTGCTCTTGGCGTTCTGATTGGTCCACCTTTCGGAGGTGTCATGTACGAATTCGTGGGGAAGACTGCGCCATTCTTGATTCTTGCCTTTTTGGCTTTAGGCGACGGTCGTAAGTTTTTGTCACATTTTGTCACTGTAATACTATTTTTCAACTTGTTTTTCGTTGAAACAAAATGTTTTGTTTGATCAACGTGACCCACCCACGTACATAGTTCTCCAGTTGATGGTCCTCCAACCTGCAGTCGTTCGCATGGAATCTGAAGCTCCGTCTATCAAAGCGCTACTCCAGGATAAATACATTTTGGTTGCTGCAGGTGAGCCGGTATTTCGCTATAACCGAGGACATTTTTCCTTTCAAGAATGAAACTTGACTGAAGCATTTGACTGTAGAGTTATAGTCTCTACTAATCCATGATTCTCCAACAGGATCAATCACATTTGCCAACCTCGGGATCGCCATGCTGGAGCCTTCGCTCCCAATTTGGATGATGGACACGATGGATTCGCCGAAATGGCAGCTTGGAGCTGCCTTTATACCTGCTTCACTATCTTACTTGATTGGAACCAATTTATTTGGACCACTTGGACACCGCATGGGACGGTAAGTTGTTGTGGACGGCGGCGACTTTTTGGCTGATTCTCCGTTTCTCATTCTTCGAAATGGTTCCACCAGGTGGCTCGCAGCAATGATTGGACTCATTATCATCGGCATCTGTTTGCTCTGCGTAAGTCTTGTTAATTTTGTTCAAACAAGTCGCTCTTTCTTTCTACATCCACTGCCACCCCAACAGACAGTGTATAGCTTAATTCGAGAAACTCATTCCACAGATTCCGTTGGCGACAAACATTCGCCACCTAATCGGTCCAAATGCAGGCCTTGGTTTCGCAATCGGAATGGTCGACAGTTCCATGATGCCTGAACTCGGCTACTTGGTCGACATTCGCCACGCTCAAGTATACGGGTCAGTTTACGCAATTGGAGACGTGGCGTTTTGTCTTGGATTTGCAATCGGTAAGTGAACGAAAGTTTCGCTACAAAACTGCACTACTTTTTGGTAAATTCTCATTATACCCTGGACGTGGATAATTCGCAGGTCCTGCACTCAGCGGGAACCTTGTCAGATACTTGGGCTTCGAATGGATGCTTGTTGGAATTGCAATAATTAATTTCATTTACGCTCCATTCCTCTTCATGTTGAAATCGCCACCAACCAGAGACGAACAAAAGACGCTCATCACCCAAGGAGAAAAGTCGTCAGTTCGATATGTCAACTACAAGGATGAAGACGAAGAAGATCAGTGATTTCCTTCCATTAACCACTTGAATTTTGAAGAATTTCACTACACTACTTCAATGCACTCGTCGTCTATATACCAGCTTGATCCACTTATTTGCCACCCCCACTCAATTCACCCCGTGCCAAATCCATACACAAAACACCATTATCTAACCAATACTCATCGACAACCCTCTTTAAAATTTCTAGAGAAATTCGCACACCTAATGAACCTGTCAAGAACAGGGTTCCGCCGCCAAGTTTCTCGTGTCCCATTTCAAATGATTTAACAGTCCAAGGGTTGTGTGGGTGTAGCTAAAAATGGAATATACCCGCGATGATATCCTCCAATTCCCAACTCACCTTCGCGTCCTAATTTTCCCCAGACTTTCACAATGGAGTGGACCAAAAGTAACTCTGATATATACTTATCACACACAACTTGTGACTATACTTGTAAACATCCAACACGCCCACTTGTTAAATGGCAATTGCCATCTAAAACTTTTTTCAAAGGGCGCTTATTACATGACGACGACTACTACGACGACGACTATTCAGCAACAACTTGTGGAGTCAAGGACATGTACATGTCCGTCGGTGAAAGCTGCCGACGGAATTCATTGTACTTGACTCTCGAGTAGGAGTATATGGAATCTGTCTGGAACGGAAATGAATTGTATTTCGCTAAAACCCACTACGTGCAAGACAGAATGATGAATGAAGACATCATTTCCTACTTTCCACAAAAGTAATGGTCCTGATATCAAACGTTCTACGTCGTATATTACTGAATTCGAGATTTCTCGAATTACACCACATAACTTATGACCGACCAAAGTACAACTAAAGAAGCACATTGAGCGCTGCCAACATGATTTTTACATTTGCCAAAAAATGCATCCTTTTATGTACACACACACATACACACCCTTTTTCTTGAAAAATCAACAATCGAGTTGAATTGTACCTCAAGTTTTCCAACAAAAGTATAGTAATACTGCTTGAAATAGTCAAAGGGTACTTGTGTTGTTCACACTTTGACCTTTTATTCAAGGGACCAATGACAAATATTGATAGATCCGTTTTTAAGTTGAATAGTCTGAAATGTCACACGAGGGAATCAATTGTAAACAACGACAATAACTTTGTAGAAAGTCTTAACGAATTCTATTCGGTGCTGTATTTAGAGACACTGGATCATTTTCTAGAACTAACCAATCTTGCTGTAAGAAACAATAATAATCGGCAATCAAACTCGACATCGAGAACTGATGCCTGTAAATCTAACCGTGTAATAGTGATTTTAAATTGTTGTTGTTAGACAGATAAATCTTGCTTTCTCCAAAAAATTCCGAAGCGTCAGATTGGATTCCAAAGGACTGGAAATGGCTGCACGGTCCTTTCGCCATCCAACTGTAGCCAACTCGAATGCTACCTGACAAGTAATGATTATGTTGTTAAGAATGCGAATCAACAAATGTATTAATTTAAAATGCAGTGCTTTTTTAAGCTCATGTGCCTAATGGGTTAATTCAAATCCATATTGTTGTTGTACAATTTCAATCACATACTAGCGACTAGAGCGAACCAAGTTTTCGCAACCAACATGATGGAATATAGTCAATCATTTTCAATCATTGTTACAAAATATTAAAGCTTTTGCTGTTTGATGTTGCTAACGCATTACGCTTCCTGAGGACCCACAAGCTATTAAATGTTCATTGTGATGTTGTCGGTGTGATAAATAAATACATATTATACCTGTAATCTAACTTACATTGTGGTCCTTTTATTCGGAAACTGTAGGAGCAGATTTTTACAAAATGCATTCAACCTTATGCGGCCACATTTAATGTCCATGCTAATGAAGCGCTAACTGGATTTGATACAATGGAAGAAGAATGCAACTTCTTCCTTATATATCTACTACAAAATTGCACCAAGAGTAAGAGGACTCTACACAGAACTTTGAAAACCTCAAAACGGTTATTGTAAAAGTATTTTGCCCTGCCCTTCTGACAAGCATTATATTACAGCTAACCCAAGACGCCTCTATGCGCTCTACACATATCGTTACTTACTAAAGCTATTGATCACATTTACAGTGTACCAGTTGATACTAAAAAAGCTGGCTTTTCTCACGGCCAGGTTGATTGTCCGTTTTCATACTATACTGCAATTCGTTGAAACCTTTGGTTTGCTTATAATACCTAGTCTGTGTATCAAAATTCGTTAACAAACAAGAATTGAAAAATTTGCAAGCTGGGTAAGTATACTTGTTTCAAATTAAAGCTGCGGAGATTTCTGAACGTTTCATGAGTACGAAGGCCACTGGACATTAATATTGTTCCCTTGGTGAAAAACTCTGTAGACAACCCTTGCGACGATAAAATTGACCTTTCAGACTCTATTCCCCGAACAAGAATCTGCTAGTATGTCTGAATGCCTGTTGGGGACGAACCGGTTTGGCTTATAACCCTTAGAAATCTGAAATCAGCTTCCACTTGAAAAATGCTTTTGGGCACTATCGAAAGTGTACTTCAGGCGGTAGGCTTCAGCTACAATCAAACTAATTTCAGCACTGTTCCAGTTTTGCGTTGGCAGATTTTGTAGTAATAGCATCAATCCCTGGAAATGAACAAAGCTAGCTGAAGTGATATGTTGGGAAACATTGCATTGATAGGCAAGATCCAAAATTACCTGAAAGTCTTTTTGTTCCATGAGCTTGTCACGCCAGTGCCTCAGAAATGCTGCACAAACGTAAAGTAAAACGGAACCACAACCATCAGGCTCGGCCAGATATGTGTCCCATAGTCTAATCGTACATCTGAGTGGCAGTTCTCTCATGAGCAAGTTATTCATCCACCGAAATGAAAATTGAAGATAGTCTATATCGTGTCGATGTAAATGATGATTTAACGGAGCTAAAACAATATTCAAGTTTGAGACCACTCATCAAATTAAAGTCATTAGAAAACACCTTTAAAAAGTATTTAGTTGCTCACCATCGATCCTTTCTATGAGCTCCTTCAGCTTTCTCACTTTTTCCTGTATTCCCGTTTGAGCAAATATGTAGTTCACTTGAATACTATCCAAGAACTTCGACATGCACCAGTATGAATCAGCCTCGATATTGTTTCTTTGATCCTCAGGTAACTTACTGACATCGTAAGTCTCAACTTCAATGTCTGTGGAGGAAATGAAACTATTAAAGGGGACTCGTGCATTTCCCTCTATGGACAAGTTTTGATTTCTTACCAGTTGGCAGTATCTCTTCAAGAAATACAACAAAAAACGGAGTCACTAAGTCATTCATTCCTTGCACATAACCAGAAGCGGGATGTCGGATTGCCCAGATGAACAGGATTCGTTCAAACATTTCCTGAACAACTTTTTGCTGGAATAATGATATCAAGGGACACATGCGTGGAATGTCAATGTGAATCTGAAAGAAACATCCTGCTGATTAGCAATTCGCCATTCATTATACACATTCGAAACCAGTTAAAGAAATATACTTGTCTGAATGTATCTTGATGTGACTCGTCCAATCTAGAACCGTAATACTGCTGCACACATTTCCAGTACTCTTCACGCTTTCGTTCTAATAGAGGCTTTCGTCGCTCAACGTTTGTCGGCAAATAGCCCTAAAAGATCCCAGGATAAAGGTTCAGGCCTGTTCAACGATTGAAGAATCACATTACTCACATATAACTTACCGCTAAAACTTTCCATGCAGTTCCGCGGACAGATATAGGAAGCCCCGAGTAACTCAATGATTGCAGTTCTTTCAGATCAGTCCCACTCGGTCTGTTGAGCAATTGTTGCACCTTTTCTGATTTTGTTCTCTCCTGTTCAGTTTCTATAACAAACCAAATCAATTTGATAATTGAAGTTTCTTGCCATTATCTTCATCTACTCAACCCCACTTACCGCTTCGAACGATTACTGTATGTTTCGCCGAGTTACTTCGTGACATAGGTGCTTCTGTAATCGCGCCTGTGTAACTCCCCCGAGAATTTCCAGTTTGATCTAATCAAGTTTGAAAACTTTGATAACATGCACTGGAGCATTGCATTCTTGTTCAAATATTGCACGAACCTGTGGATTTCTTATTAGGTTCACAATTTCCCTCGTCATCAGTCTTTGGAAGCATCACACCCGAACGATGGCAGTTGATCACATTTAAAGCAGCTGATTGGGCAACTGTTTTGCTGATTTTGACGTCTGTGAAGCGGAGCATTACAATTAGATCTGACATTTTCTAAAACCTGAGAAGAATTTTGAAAATTGTCATACCTGAAGCCATGGCAGCAAACTCGTCATCTTCAATGTCCCACGCATCCCTTACACTGTCCTGAAAATCTTGGAAAGAGGAAGTCCCACCACCGGCTCTCCCTTTGACCCATGTCGAAGCTTCTTTCTGAGGGCTTGGCCTACGAAACGTAAATCTCATTACAGACATCATCATGGAAAACTCTTAACTTCACTGTCGTCTCTCTACTTGATGTAAAAAACTTATTGCAGAAAAGCTACTATTAGGAGAAAAACAGCTGCGTTTTTATCACGTTTTACCTTGATCTCGTTATGCAAACAGATACAAACAATAAAAGATTAAGGCTATCGACACAGAAAGTCATCAACAATTCCAAACCGGCAACCTTATTCTCGTTATATTTTGTACTACTCTGGAATATTCATCATGCGTCTAATAGTGCAAAACGTCGATACTCGGTTAAACTACAAATATCAGATGGTCTGCATTAACAATATTCTACCTTAGTCCTGACCTTCTCGGAGCAATAAGCAAAAGGCACCAAATTAATTCACAATCATGAACAGTCATAAATCATCGTCGACTCTAGTTCAAAACCAAAACGCTTAATAATGCAACTGAGTTACCTTCCTGGTACAGTCTTGGTATTCTTCTTCCAAAACGAAATTCCACTTTCCCCGCCGCCGCCAGTTGCTCCACTTTTATACTTGTCCATCACTTGACGTTCCGCCTTTCTGAAGCGGTACCTCAGGACAACTCCGACAGTCCTAGTCTGGCTATTGTGAGATTATTGAAATCTCGAGTTAAACTTTCTTCCCCAACATTTGCATCTGATTTTAGCTTGGATTTGCTTTGACGACGGTATATAATTGGCAGAAAAGCGGTCTGGCTGTCTGAAACTGATAACTGACAGATCAGGAAAAAATCGTTTTAGCTCTCCGAAAGAATTCTGACTTTGTCTGAAAATGCAATCCTCGCCTTAAAGTCAATTTGGTCGATCGAGAGATACGAACGTAGAAATGTCAAGACCCAAACGTCAAACGTTGGAATATAATTTAATGATCTAAATCTGGAACCACTCCAAGGTCGCCCAGTAAGCACAAACAACACCTGTCGGACTAACGCTGTAATCCCTCCTTTTTATTAATACAAAATGTTGAATGTCGCCAATCTGCAAAATAGCAGAGATGTTTTATAGCGACTGTTGACTGTACTTAAGAGCAGCATAAAAATATGCGATGTTGGAATTAGTTATTGAAATGTTTACAATTGGCAAATTTAAGTTTGCCGCTTTCTGTGTTCCAACTCGAACCGGACTAAAGAGAGCGAAATTTGAATCATGCTCGATGGCCTCTTACAACATATCTTTTGGGTGAAGGTCAGTTTACTCGATGGCTCTCGGTTATGTTTATATACCCAGTTCCAGTGACGTAAATCCTATACGCACGTGCGAACGAAGGCAAACCAGTTTATGTGCACAACCGTAAACATTGCAATGTTTGTTAGTGATCTGGGTCACTGGGACGAAATCAACATTAGTTTATATTAACTTCGTTTTCGAAATTTTGTAAAATGCAGCGTATTCTGATCTTCTTGAAAAAAATACAGTTGAGGGCTGGAATTACGTTTTGATTGCACAATCCGGTAAGTTTTTACTGGCCATATTTTGTAGCAAAGATAATGTTGAATTTTCAATTCAGCGTTCAGATAGAGTTGTTAATTATTCAATGATTTCCAAACTGAATAGAGACTACTTATCCGCATTAGTTCCTGCATTTGTAACGAAAGATTTTTAGAACTAAAGTCTAGAGACGACAGACTTGTGGTGTACGTTCGAACCAATCGATTTGAAAGGTTCAAGCACATGTAAAAGCTCTACTTTTCATAATGACATGACAGCTGTCAAAAATTCCTTTGTGTGTGTCATTAGCTCAGCTAGGGCTTGAAGTTTAATGAATTATTACATGTATTTCATTTCCCTCAAATGGTGTACTATGTGAGTGACAGGGGTTTTCGAATAATTTGAAGACCCAGGCAATCGTAATAAACATGGAATTCATGTAGATTCTACTTTTAATTTCAGATTCATTGGTACTATCCAGGAAATTCTTGATCCAAGCTCGTGTATCGCTGGTCCAGTCCTCTTTGAACAAAGATTTGAGCGTCAACGCAAATAACGTGTCACTTGCGAAATGCCTTAACAACTAACGTTTCAAATCACATTTCTGTGTTGCAATTTTAGTTTTAGTTTATATAGATTTTTCATAGTAATCAGTAATCACATTTTCTTTAGGTCTGATTTTGTGCCACTGTTTTTTCGTTCAAGTTGCGACAAGTCTAGTCTATCGAAGAAGCCATTATTTTGAATGATTTCCGTGGTTTTGTTTACTGTTCAAAGTATACAGTAAAGTATACAGTTATCAAAGTGCTGCCAGCAAGCAAGAAATTGAAGGGTTATTTTGCCGTAAAGTTGACAAAGTGTAGTCGAGAGTCCATTTCCTTGAATTGATTATTCGCCGCAATTGTGTTTTCGCTGCTGGAGAAAGCTATCATCTTGAAGGTTGACCACCGTCGTCCATGATCAACGTAATCGAAATGTAAGTACATTAGACTGTTTTTTTGCAAATGGTAGAAGAAGATTGGATTGAGTTTAAGTGTAATTTCGATAATGTGCGGAAATCGACAACAGTTTGTATCACATACTAATCGAACATGCATGATAAGTAAGACATGAGAGCAGTCGAGAGGTAGTTTGATGTAGGTCTTTTTATATTAATATTTACTCACAATTTATTGTGCCTGCCATAGTTTCAAACGTTTGTCATGCATGGTTTGCAGCAACTCGCGAATTCAAGTCCTTGAACAATTGTTTATTCCAGTTATATAAATATGTATACCTGATACCCTTTATTAGCTCTAAACTGGAAATTTGGCTAATGAGACAAAACTGTAATCCATACCTTGCCAATTTTTCCCAAAACATGCATGCAAGCCTTTGCGTGACATCGAATACATACCGTAAAGTGAGTGAAGAGTTTGTTTGTGAAAACGATATATTCGTCTGGTTGCATATCCTTTGCGTGTCCCACGTACTTATTCTCAAAATACAGGTCAGAATGTATAATTGAATTCAAAGGCTGCATGTATTTTGACCGGTGTTGTTAGCATGTATTCATATCAGTGTGTCACCAGTTGCCAAAGAATTCGCCAACGAGTTGGTTCCCATTGACTTGAGAGAGAATATTTTTCACTTTTAGTTTCCTTCCTGTTTTCTCCAAATGGTTCACATGTAGCCTGTGTTCGGCAGTGCATAAAGATCAGACCGTTAAACGCGTACATGACTTGTTGAGGCTAAATCTGTTGTGCGTAAAAGTTGAAATTCCTTTGAGAAAGAGCAGAGGCGATCTAATCTGGGTAATGAGGCTGGTCAAGGGTCGTTGAAGACTCACTGTTGTTATGACCGACATAGTTTGTCTGCTGTTGCTCTCACAGGTGAGTTCGCGGTAGCAATTAAAGAAATCGACTGTCTGTGCGATGGCATCCTTGGCATAGCATACTGAGCATTGGCGACTGCTTGATGAATCCATTAAACTTGTGAACGAGTTAAAATTTTGAGACATTTCTTTTTTTGCAAGCTGACTCTGTTAACCCAAGTATATACAGTTGAGAGTGTATAGTGGTTGTGGAGGGATGTGATGAGAAGGCTACGTTTTTATTCTGCTGATGGCTAGTTTGTACAAAGTAGTTTTCGATAAATTGGATTAGTTGCGGCTCCTTGTTACGCAACTTTGAGTTGCCGGCCTGAATTGGCCTTCTCGCAACATACTGACAGTGCTGCTAGTTTTTCTAGAGGCTAGAAACCCGTTCCAAGAAGCATGCAAAAGGATTGGTGTTGAAAGGGAGCATGCAAAAGTTTGTTTTGTTGTGCACAAAGAAGGGTAACGAAAGAGCTTGCATGCCTGAGGCCATTTAGATGCACTAAAATGGTAGATTAATAGCCCTAGCATAGTTACTAGTTTGAATGGTTCGTGTTCTCTGTTGCTACTTCCCAGTTTACCCAGTGCAGTTTGGAGTTGTTAGTGTGCGAACTTCAGGAGACGAAATTCGCCATGTGCGTTGAAGGTCATTAGATGCCCGGGAGACGTGAAAGTCCTGAAACAGTTTCATTTGAGTGTTGATGAGGTTTTACCAATACAAATTTGACGAAATGAGTGCAGTCGCTCGACCAGGGGACGTTTCTGTTGAATTGATAAAATTGCGTGAATCAAGTGTGAAGGTGAAAGAAATCGTTTCTTACAAGAGTGCATCATGTGAACTTTCAGCTCTGGTGAAATTAGGTAGTTGTGTTTCATCTAATGGTTTGCATTAGGAGGAGCTCATATGTTGATTCCGTCGGATGAAAGACGTTGATTGTGGAAGTAATTTATTAGATTGATTTACCCTATCTGCTATCTTATCTCGACTAGCTCACAGCGTTGCACCACTTGACCACGGCTGAACTAATGTTGCATGCTACTTGAAAAGTGTACTTTAGTTGCTAGTTCTATCGCTGTTTGTGGAGAAGAGACATTAATTTTTTTGCCATTGCAGGCTGGAAATGCGTTCAACCGGAGCCCTGGTGGAATAATGAACAGGAGTCGGATCCACTTGTTCAAGTGTGCTCAATAATCATACGCTAGTCTTTGCCCTAACCGGATACCGCAGTTGCGGTCCTAGCCATATCAGTCGACATGTCGGATTCTGAAGGCGAAGACGATGTAAGCTGTACATTCCTATGGATGTTAAGTTCTTGACAGTAATGACGCTAACATGATTGATAATTGTACCTTGCTTTTGTTTCCAGTCTTTCCACGATGCCGTTGAGTATCTGCCCAGGTAATTTGTAAAGCTGATAGGAATGGGATTTCTTTGGTGACCTTGGTGTGAATATCAATCTGAGCTGTGGTTTGTTTGCGCAGGACGGAACAGATGGACTTGGCGACAAGCATCGATGAGGCTAAACTTGCTGTAACGTACTTCATGAACAATCGTTTTGAAGAGGCTAAAGATTTGTTAAAGCCATGGTATGTAACGCAGTGAGATGCAGTACGCTTACTTTGACGTATGATGAATTCTAATAAACCTGTTGACCTTGCAGGGGATCAGAATGCATGTATCATGCTCTTGGTCTTGGAGTCTTCCAGTTTTTAGAAGCAGTTATGACGTTTGAACCGGTAAGCTGCAAAATACTCATCGATTTTGTTGGAAGAATGCCGATCTCGACTCGACTGACATTACAATGAATATATGAATCTCGTTTTCAGCAAAATATTGAATCGGCTTGTCAAGCGTTGGAGCAGTCTATCGAAGTTTGCAATAAGC
This sequence comes from Sphaeridia pumilis, assembly GCA_034698345.1. Classification (NCBI taxonomy): domain Eukaryota; kingdom Metazoa; phylum Arthropoda; class Collembola; order Symphypleona; family Sminthurididae; genus Sphaeridia; species Sphaeridia pumilis. The sequence continues at coordinate 39,131 of JAQGBJ010000194.1, forward strand.
ATAGGAAGAAGAGTTCTATGTATGAATCTCTTGGTAAAATGGTACGGAAACCAAATTATGACTCCTTTCGAGAAGGTACGTTCTGGAGAATTTATCTATAGTTCGTTTCGTGTTTCTCTACTCTGATTACACGGACATTCTGGACTTTTTTGCTTACAGAGGAAATTCATGCGGAACTTTGCTATGCGGAATGCCTTTTACTTCGTGCGGCTCTAACTTTTGTTGAAGACGAAAACTTGATTAGTTTTGTTAGGGGTGGGCTCAAAATGCGCTCTTGTTTAAACGCTTACAGGTAAGGGTTGAAACATTTGTTATAGCTTATGAACTCTATTAGAATTTAACGTCGAGATTGTTTAGGGAGTGCTGGCATATCCTCAAACATCGGAACTGGGACGAATCAAAACACAAAAGCCATTTTGAAAGCGGGGTCCGAATGGGCGTTGGAGCATATAACCTGGTAACGAGTTGGAATACCGTTGAATTTTTTAATCCCAGCTCAGCTCTTGTAATGTTTTTTTTGTATATTTTCTAGATGATTTCCATGCTGCCAGCTCGTATAATGAAGCTGTTGGAGTTTATTGGCTTCAGTGGCAACCGAGTAAGTGATGCACAAGGTGTGTGTACTATCTTAAATGTTTCCTATCCATTGAAAATGTTTTGTTTTGCAGGAAACAGGGCTCAATCAACTAGATATTGGTGTCAACCTCCATGGTTCATTGCGACAAGTACTATGTGCCATGGTTTTGCTTGGTTACCACTTATTTGTAAGCTACGTTCTAGGTTACGGTGACGGCAATCTAGAACTGTGTGACAAGATACTTAAACAAGAATTGGCTGTAAGTTAACTTTAACCTTGAATTTTGTGATCGAATACGAGTAGAAAATGATAATATGATTTTTTCAGAAATATCCGGACGGAGTTTGGTACAACTTTTTCCAAGGGAGGTTGTCGTATGTACAGGGTCACGTGGAAAAGTGCATTGAGTGGTACACAAAGGCTTGGCAGTCGCAAAGTGAATGGCCTCAGTTTCACCACTTATGCTATTGGGAACTTATGTGGGCTCATAGGTGTGAATCAGATAGCTTTTTTGGTGTTTATAGTCTTGAAAAGTTTGAAGTTGATAACTTGAAAATTTTCTGCAGTTTCAAGCAAGACTGGACTTCGGCAAGAGACTTTGCAGACTTGTTGTTGCACGAAAGCAGATGGTCGAAGACTATATACGGATATCAAAAAGCGTCGTTCATGTGCATGATGCATGACAAGTTGGGAAAAGAAGATAAGGAGGAATTACAGCAGCTATTCAAGTGAGTTTAGATTGTTTTAGAAGTCCAAACGCTCCGTATGTCAATTATAGCGAGATCCTAAATTTTTGGGTTTTGTAGGGACATTCCGACATGGAAGCAAAGGATTGCTGGAAAGTCGATACCAATGGAAAAGTTTGCAGTAAAGCGTTGTGATCGTTTCTTTGCACAAGGCAATAAACTTATGGCTCCAGCACTGGAACTCTTGTACCTGTGGAATGGCTTCAAAATTCTGGGAAAACAAAAACATCTCGTCCAGCCCTTGGTTCCTTTACTGGATCGTCACATACATAATGTAGAAAAGGGAAACCCAAAAGGTTGGCTTCTAACTTTTAGCAATGTTTTTAACACACGGAACGTAACGTAAACTTGTATAATTTAGATGACGAATACTACGCGGACAATTTGTCATTGCTATTCTTGCTAAAAGCAATGTGTTTGAAGCATATGAATCAACTGCCTCAAGCAGAAGACTTGCTCCGCCATGTGATCTCTTATGAACCAGACCTGAAATTCGACCACTACTTACCACCTTATGCAACATATGAACTAGGTATCATTCAATTGTCAGTTGGACAAACCGAGCAAGCAATATCAACTCTGGAGAGTGCAAAGTAAGTTCGATCTTGGCTTTCAGTGAATCAAAGATACATTCTGAAGCAACCAAAATTTGTTTTTGTAGAAATAACTTCAAGGGCTACGCTTTGGAGTCGCGACTGCATTTTAGAATACATTCTGCCCTAGCTGATTTGAAAGGATCGAAGCGATCGGAAAAATCATCTAAGGACGGCCTCGGTGGATATAACGATAACGCAGTGCCTATCTGAGATGACTTTCGGAAACGCAGATTCGAGTCATTTCAAACACGTTATGGCTCTGGCTGGTTTGCCAAACAGCAGATGCTTTTTGACAGCCTACTTACCTGAAGCATTTTTTAATTTGATGTAGTCTTCGGAGAGGTTAAGGACTACCGATGATACGAGTAGTCCAGTTGAGTCAATGCTAGTCTAAATGTAACCTGAGATCCTTAAGATATATTATACTAGACTAAAATATATTGAACATAACAGTTATTCCACCAGCCGCCTAAAACCGTTAGAAAGCTGCATTTTCTTGGGAATACATGTACGCAATGCTTTGTTTTGTGATGAGTAATTTTTTGTTGAATAAGTTCGATAATTTTGAGGTCTTGTCATGTTGCAGTTAATAGAAACAAGTCACTATTTCTGCTGATTCAGTCAACACGCAACAATGATGCGATTTATGTAATACAAATGCTGGTGCTGTTGTATATTTTTAGTTCAGAAACTTAAGTTACCACAAGAGGATTACCCTCGCTGACCTAAAAGACTCGGCCATAAATGCAGTACATAAAAAGTGTTGAAAAAGATATTTATGAAGGTCTCTAAAACGATTGTGCGTAGTACGTACTACAGGTTGAAGTAACGGGATATTATATAATCGTACTCAACCGTGATTTTGAGAAAGGTTATGATGATCAATCCGGTGTTTATGTGATGTGGTATTAAATAGCAATATTCTTGTGAATTTGGTGAAAGCGAATGACTCTTTGAATGGATAATTTGGTCAAATGGATAATTAATCAACTACATATGAGCATTATCTAGTTCGAAAAAAACTTGGATGGGTAAAAGGAACGATGACGGCTCTAAAACTGTGTGAAAGCCGGTTGTTTGGTATAGCTGCTGTACGGTCGAGAGTGGAAGTAGTAAATTGAATCCAACTGACATGTTGTGGTTTTGCGGCGGGGTGGAGCGCGTGGAAAGAATGTCAAAGTCGTTGAAAGTTGTACTGGTCCGAGTTGCTGTTGCCAGTTGAGCTAATGTGGTTTAGTTGAGAGTGGTGTATGTGCATATCTATACATTATATATATACGAAGGTTGCTTAGTGCATTTCGGAGAAGACGTCAGGTCGCTGCTGAAGGAGAAATTGCAATACATAGAACTTGTAATGTAGTGGTGGACAAGATTAGTAGTTGTTAAAAGGCAATTGGGTAGAATTTGGCGTCACAAGGGAAAAGCAAAAAATGCAAGACGTATTAAATTGGACGTGGAATAGGTGATGTATATCATAGATTTTTATGTCATCTGGAATTCTCTGCTGGATTCATCTGGGGCGAGGAGGTCTTGGCAGTTGTCGTCGACGTCGTTGTCGATGTAGTATAGCAGCCCCTGCAGGCATTCCCGCGCCAAAGTGGCTCTGGTTGAGGCATGTGGTAAAAGCTGGAAAAGTCTGGTTCCACTGCCATAATACACGTCATAAGTGGTTAGCCCATTTACCACGCCCGTCAAGAGAAGCTCCTTTTCAAGTGCACTACACAGCGCTTTTATCTCTCTTATCCTGGAATCTATTTGCACTTCCTGTTACCTCGAATTCCAGTCTATTACAGTCTATCGGCATGTCAGTTGGACAGTTTTGATGAGCTGTAATAAATCTTGAAAAGGATTTTAAAGCTGTGCTAATTGGACTTGAAAAAAGAGTCTTGGAGCTAAAATTGTTGTCTATCCCAACTATGTATGTGGGGTTGCGGAATTTGTGCGTATACATCCCTGTAGCTCCTCTTGATGAACATTAAGAGCGAAAGCGCCTGTTCAACTTGGTTGGAGAGGACAGGTGAAAGGAAGGGAAGGAAAAATGATTGCATTCATGTGAGAAATTACTTTTATTTCTTCACCAGCGCTCAAATGCATAAAGGAGGCTGGTTGGTGCTCCAGCCATACTTAACCTGCTATGTATTTCTTGTTTGGCCGAAGGACGGATATGGAAAAGGTCTCATTGTTCATTGGCGAGAGTGACAATTACAGGTACATTAGAGTCCGGGTTGGCGCTAATGTCGCTCTTGGAGGGCTCTGAGAAGCAGGTGTTGTGACGAAGGAGGAGTTGAGAGGAGGTTGAAGAATTAGTGGATTCCGTCGTCTTCTCCCAGGGAACCGCTATTTGGGTCCAAAAACACACAAAGAAATGACATGTAGAAAAAAGAAATGCTTTGAACTTTCTTGTCGTTAGTTGTTGTTGGACACAAGTAATCAGGCGAGAAAGTGGACAAAGCGGCATGTACGTGAGGAAACTAGCACGAACATAATAGGTTGGACAAAAAGCGTCTGTAGCAAATATCGCTCCAAAATTTCTCCCAGTCGTCGTCAATCTACAAAAATCTTGTGCTACCATGGTAGCAAGTAGCAGCCAAAGTTTCCCAGCTTTCTCCTCCTTTCTCCTTCTTCCTCTTCCGGTTTCTTCGTCCAACAAGTATAAGCAATATTTCTTCAAGGAGAAAATTAAACCTACCACCGCCTTACTTGATATCCTAAAACTGTAAAACTAACAAATGATTCTTTTCTTCAGCCAGCTTCTCGATGAAGCGTCTTGTAAGGAAATCCTTCGGACTAGGCAGATGAAGAGCAGGGTTGAGGAAGAAACGGCTTCCGATATGCCGTCCGCCCATCACGGGAACCATGTACGGGGAATGGGATTTTTAAGAAAATCTCTTTTGAGAAAGTGATTATTCCAAAACCTACGTGCAAATAAGGTTGCGAGAATGAATCAAGAGGATTTGCTTTTTTAAGACTTTGGACTGCGGAACTTATCAAGTTGCCGAAGCGAGGGCCTTTCCTTGGCGTCTTCTTTTTCAATCTTGCTAATTATATTTTGAAGCCTCGGGAGAACCTGGCTGGATACTTTGATCCTATAAATTCATCAGCGGAATTTAAAGTTCACGCAAAAGAACCTGGCTTCTTTCCTGTAGCTGCGTGTTAGCATGCAAGTTGTGAAAATTTATAGTTTGGTTCTTGTTTTGGAATTAGTGCACATTAGGCCAAGAATCCATCTCCTGCTGAGTGAGTAGAGGAACAAACTGAAATACAGAGGCTGGAAAAAGTAGAACCAACTTTAGCGCCTTCCTTTTACAAACAGCTCGGAAGGAGTCAGTACGGAGTCTTTTGTAGAAACAAGAGTTGGAGAAGAAACGAGAGCTATTTTCTTCTAATTAGTAGTTCGAACTAGAGTGCTACTTGATTGCTCAATAAACATTACATCTCTAAGCGTTAATCTTCCGGGCTGTGACTACATGTATAGAGCTGATTGCTCCATACCACGGACGATCATGCCGCGCTACCTTTCATATCCTTCGACGAGAGCCATCCATTCCAGTCACGTTCCGTCATTAGAATCTCACAGCTTCCTACGAATCTTTGGGGGCTCTTCTGAAGGCTCACAAGTATTTATTGCCATCGCCATCGAGCTGAATGTGTGTGCTATTATTACTGAAGGCCTCCTGGATTCAATCTATAAGTAGCAGGCGAGCGGCCTTCACGATCCTCTATAAAAGAACAAATAAAATCAAGGCAATATTTTCCCCGACAATATAACGCTTGTACCGAATTACATAATCTCGACTCGTGGATTCAATCAGCTCGTACATTAAAAGGTGGGAATAGGAAGGACGCGAGATGAGTCAAAGACAAACTTTTGCAGCTCGCCGGTGCGGGAAAAAGTTCAAGTCAAGTCAGCCACAATAAGTTGGGCGCAGCAAAGACTTTTGGCCAAGGTGTCGTCGGAGCGTCTACAAGGTCGTAAAATAAGAATCTGAGCGAAAAATATGTTCAAGAAGAACGGGATGACCATTTAGCTGGTGATGGCGATGATCCGAAAGCGAAAAGTGTAGATTCATCCGCTCGAGTCCTTTAAACGAAAAAGAGTTGGAGAGGCGCCGGCTAATATTTTGGCTTCATCAAGATCCCCCGAGATTGTATTATTTCTTGGGTCTGGACGTCATTTCGAGAAACATGGACTTGTGGATTTAATGTATGTTCAAGGATGTGGAACCAAGGGAACGGTGAGAAACTTTTACTTGAACATGTTACCACGGCCACAGCCACCAATGCCATTTCTAATATATATACGTATATTTGTAAAAGTAACATTGAACGTGGACGCTCAGACTTTCTTTCTGTATGACCAGTGGCTTTCAAATTATGTCGGCCGCTATATAATAAAAAGTGCTTTATGAAATGGCAATATGTCTCTGGTCCCTTTCAATAACTGCTTTTTGCTCTCAAGTCCTAAAATAAAAGGGAAATTGAGGACATTTGTCTTGAAGAAATTTCGGAGAGCCTTGAAATTGTTGGCTTTGATGGGCTTGAGGTAGAAATTAGTTGTGTAATTTTTGCGAGATTGGATTTGTCAATTGATTTTTTGGGGGGAGACTTAAAGGTGGCACCCGAGTCCCTGTGTGTACGTGCAGTAAACTCTGATTTGTGCACGTGTAAGAAAATATAGTCTGTGCTGCCTTCTAGACCCCGTTAGAGTCTATATGAAATAAGTCCATCTTCTTAAAAGTGAGAATCCTCTGGAGATTTCAGTAGACGAATGGCTAGACCTCAGAGGAAAAAGTGAGGAAAAAACCGGTCAAGTAATTTTTCTCGGGAATACATATACACATGGAAGTACGTATCTCTCGCCGTGTACCGACGGGTATGGATAACTTGACGAAAGGGAAACCAAAGGAAAAAATATATCTTGGAAAACTCGCTGGATAAAGCGAGTGGAGTGCAAGAATCTGTGCAAGAAGAAAGCTAGTTTTAAGCTGTTCGAGACCACCTCGCCAATAACCACTTTTACTGGAGGAGAGATATCAAAATGTGCTCAAATTGCAAAAGACATAAAGCAGGATTTGCCATTTCTTCTTTGCTTCTTACGAAGTGGTAGTAACCAGCCAGACCAGCTGAAGCTCACTTGGTTCAACTCCCCCTTCAAGTTGGTTGAGACGTTATACAATTCCGCAATCTTGTCCATATATATTTTATCACTTGTTCTTTAGCAGTTTGCAAGTCAATCCCATCATCAAGGGTAGTATAAATAATTCCTTGACTTTTAAAACTCTCTTTTAATGCAATCGGCCATCGTGGCCCCAAATACCTATATTTATTACTCCCATCCAAACCAGGAATGAGTGCCCCGCAAAAACCGCAAATCTTCTACTTCCCCCTGACATAGTCTTCAAAGGCTTCTTTTTGGTTGCAATGGCCGCAGTTAACAAGGCCGTAAAGGAAGAAAACACAAAATACCTGTTGTAAAATAGCAAGTGCACTACAGTGTTGGAGGTCCTTGAAAAAGACAATCGTTGAGGTTTCCGAAAGAGAGAGAGAGCGAGAGCTCAAACGCATTACCACTTATTTGCTCCTTGCTCTCAAGTCGTTAACGCAATGCTAGTTTATTTTGCCATTACTTTAATAGCTCCATTAGTTGCTGCTATTATTTTTTGTCAGCTGGAAAAAACGTTAAGATCCCACTCACGCGAATCACGTCATCAAACGAATGCGGACCTGGCTTTATCACTCACAGAGATTGGCCAAAAATCTACCTACTTTCTCTTCCTTTTCTTGACCTTGTCGTTTATTACCATGGCTGAATATAGTGGTGGCTACCACACTTTTTCCCTTGACCAGCCAGATCAACCAAATCCGATTGCTGAATCATGTCATCGCACTAGGATTCTTGGACTTTTCTCTAGTCTCCTCAATCCTCTATTCAATAGCCTCTTCTGTCCACACCGCCTTTTTCCGTTCTGAGCGTATACACACAAATTCCCGTCGTTTCATTCACCACAACCCATAAACGTTCCCTGGACAAATCTTATCAAAAAAGGAGATGACGCCGCGTTTCTGTCCAATAGCTACATATATATCCATGTTTTTACACACACAAAAACACCATTTCAACCAGGTTCAAAATTTTGCAGCATTCTGTAATACACAAAGTCGCATGCCGTCCATCTTGGGGGCGTGACGGTATTAAAATCTGCAGTTCTTCAGCAGTATTGATTTCTGTGTCAGCGGCACAACTTGTGTACGCAAAGTTATTAAAGTTTCTTGTGCTGTAATTTAGTTGGACGATAGCAAGAATGTACATTATTTCATTAACATCCGAGACGAGCTTGATCCTCTTATAGAATTTTGCATGGTAATTCCAGCAGAAAGCTTCTTGATGAAATCTGCCATGTGTTTGTGTGGCAGGGACAACTTTGAAAGACAGTTTATCAGAGATTATGCCTTGTCAACTGTAATTAAATTGGAAATGTCACCGAAACTTGCCAAAGGTTGCTCAACCGTCTTGCTGAAAAGACTTGGACAAAGCGCTCATTATATAGACTATACGTTTATCCAGAAACGACGAGATTCATTTCCAAGATTGTATCGACATGTCCATGTATCAAAAGCTCCCTCTGTTGTTTGTTATCTCTCTCATTAGCTCCTACTAATAGCCGCTAAACTTGTGCAACTTGTCATGTTCGCCATGTTGGGTCGACGTTTCCATCAGGCGATACAACATGAGTCCCACCACGATATCATGTTGCAATAAATTCTCCTACTTCTTACAAGTAATGCAGTTTTGCTCGGTCGAATAACCGGCTAATAACATGGAAAGCTTGTGACATTTGGCAATATTACAGCCATTGACAGGACACGGACTGTTGCATTTCGAATGACCTACAAACAAGCAAGCAGTTTTTGTATGGTAGCACCACCACGCCGCCGATATATTTTGTATTCCCTTTTTATCATCGCCACATCTCTTTATTCATCTGACAATTTCTGTAAATCTCGCTCGAGTGCTCATTTTATAATTAACACATGCTTTGATGATAAATGTAAAAAATGTGACAAAGATTACACACTTAATTTATTATGATCAGACCAAGATATTGTAAATAGAATGTATGTCAAATACGTATATGCTGGTTAATAAAGTTTCTGTGTGGACAAAGGCATTGATTGTTTTCGTAAAGTTTCGCATGTTGGGCGACATGTTTGCTAACAAAACTGCATAACCTCGAACAGAAAAAAAGTGTATTCAAAGGTTATCAGCTTCTTTATAAAGCTCGGTGAGATGCTGGAGAAGGTTCCATTTGATCAAGTTATTGTGAAGGTGTTGTGTTATTGCGTGTTTCATAGTGCTTTCTCTCTTGGAAACGCGGGTCGTTTCTGTCAGATTTTCTCGCTTGATCGAGGAGCAAGTGAAAAAGTATTATATTAAATTGTGAAAGAAAACAAGGGGGAAACAGGTTTTTGAAGCATCATCGACGGGTGTGAAAAACAAAAGCTTGTGAGGAAACGGTCGAGGACGCTGGGACAACACAAGACATTCACGCTTTGAGTCTTTGATCGAGTTTTGGAGTAAAAATTTCAGGATGAAAGTGTCTGTTCGAGTGCGCGGAGAATGGTTCCACATTCCATGCAAGGATGGTTAGTCATTCCCTTTTATTGCCAAGCTTCTTGCTTCTTTCCAATGAAAAAACTCGCTACTGTTTAGCGCGTCGTTTCCTTGCCTTGTATTTCGGCAAACACTCGATTGCGAGCCTATATTACGGCAGTGCTTGCCTTTACTCGTAGAACAAGTACTTCTTCTCTCCTATCACACATGCTTCCTTAATAACAGTCTAGCAAAATTGTAAACCAAAAAATATTTCTCAGGCCCAGGAAGAAGCTCCATTACCAACTCATTTTCATAGTTCATACTGCTTTCACCGCATTCCCGCGCAACATTCCTTCTTAGCTGTCACTTGTTTCCTTTACCTTTTTCTCATCTTTTTTATCTTTGAAAGCTGTAGCGATTTCTTCTTGAAGACTGGAAACACTTTCCCAGCCAGTACATGCACCAAAACCCATGTACAGCCCTCCAATGATGGACATTTCTGATTCGAATGTCCCAACGTACGTCTTGGTGAAACCGCAGTTGCATGACAAATGGCAAAGTTTTTCGCTAGTATCAATCACAGGCAGAATCAAACTGGTTTCCTGGTAATGTAAAAATTTGTCTCGGAGCGCAACAGTAGCAGTAAAAATAGAGTTTGACCCATAATAATGGACATGAGGAGAGGAGAAGGTTCAACCATGTACTTTTTGCCGCTTTGGCGACGGCACTAACGGCGATGCCATTCCGAGGGCTTTGTTACACGGGAAATAATGTTACCATTGTCATGACGTAAACTGCGTTACAGGAAAAGGGACTGTCCGCTGGTTGGCGGAAGAAGCATTAAGGCGCTACCAACGACTGAGGCAGACGGGAGCCAAGGACACGGTTTCCGAAGTTAGAAAAACAAGAGGAGGGGCCATCTTGGATCATGGAGATATTATACGTGACGTTCTCGACGATAATGATTTTGTCTCTGGTAAGTCCATTTCAGCTCAAGGGCCACAGTTAGTACTTGACGACGACAACGACCAAGTTCTCTTGTTGTTTCGAACCGAAATAGCCCACACCCCAACGACATGCTTCTTTTACGTGGATCGGCGGAGAAAACTGTAGATTATAACCGATTTTCGTCTACAGAAACAATACCGTGTCTCGACCGTCTTGTTTCCATAGGCGATTCGATAAACAGAAGTGGCCGAGGACGAAAGGATGTTGGTCGTCTTCACACTATTTTGTCATTTTGATGAGAAATGATTCTTGCTTCTGTTAGCGACACGACATAAATACACGTCGTTCTGTAATATAGCGTACGACTGGAAGCTTGAGTTGTTGGCTAAAATACATGTATTTACACGTAGGCAGACATTAACTAACTGTACGTTTCTTTACGTTTCCATGTACGTACATGCAGTCGTCCTGGAATCCGACTGGCCAAATCCGGTGACTGCTTCTGCTGAAATCAAATATGTGCCTGAACAGATGTAAGTAAGATGACGTCGACAAGGACGACGAAGCGGACAATATGTAGACATTCGCTGTACGCTTTTTTAAAACATGTTTGCCATTTCCAGAGAGAAAATTCGTCAGCAGCCAACCGAGGTAAATTTATTCTGTAAATGAATATAATATATATACAATACTCTTGAAATTTTGTCTGCCCTCACTACTGCTACAACTACTTTGGGGACGAGATGATGGATCAAGGAGACGATGTAGTATCGGTTATAGTATACTATATTCGGATCATGTGTCTCCGTCCGCTTGTCAATTTAACGGTAAAAAATGTTTATGCTTTTTCCCCTTGTAGTACATTACAATCGATGGAAGCAGTTTGACAACGGATGATCTTTTGCAACTTGGCCGCAACCGCTACAAGATCAAGGTAATGACGCAAAAGCATATCATGTCCCGTCACCCTCTTTAGCGCTTAACTTGGCAGAAATTGAAGCCGAAACCAATCATTAATCTTTTGCCAAGGCCCTTCCGTCCTTTTACCCACAGAATGTCAAAACCTCCTCCAGCTTTCACATGACTTTGCACATTTAAAGAAGAAGCTGTAGGCGCTTCTGCAGGACGAGAACAAGGCAACTTATCATATGTATCGGTTAACCCTTTTTATTCTTCCATTTCAGCTTTCCAAAGAGTCTGAGAAACGAGTTCAAGCGTCACGATCCCTCGTGGAAAAAATTCTTTCGGAAAACAAAGGTAATTCATGAACGTTTTACATGCTTTGGATCCCCCCGCTTAGCAACTTCTCAGAAGGGACTAATTGCCACTGGGGGATTTACTTGAGGTTCTACAAGGAATTTCGCGTGTATCGAAGTCTCGGCCCGTCGATAATTTGATGGTACAAAGACGACGACGGTGTGTACTTAGAAGGCTTTACCTCGTGGAGCCGTGGAGCTGCTTTGAGCTTAGCACGCGGACTTCAAAGGCAGAATCGGTAGCTCTCGGCTGGCTCAATTCATACTTTTAGCCTCTGGACGAGATATAGTCAAAGCTTTAGCTTTGCAAAGTCCTCAAGATACATTCGTGGCGGAATAAAGATAACTTGATTCTTTCAAGAGTAAATCCCGCGCGACTGTGATGAATCTTTCGTCAGCCAGTTTTGTTGGCTAGCAGAGAACATTTCCTGTTTCTTCTTGCCTTTGGGTTCATTTTGGAGATTAACTAATAATGTGAAATATATGTTTTGTTCCAGTCGTATACGGGATAACAACAGGTTTTGGAAAGTTTGCCCACACTGTTATCGAGAAGGAGAAACTTGTGTAAGTGCTTTTCTTCCTACGGCGACTTTACAAAATCAATTTGAAAATGTCTCAGAAAGTTCGGCTACAGCCAAACAACCTGCGCCCCAAGTCTTTTCTTTGGATACATGTTCGGTGTTATCGGGAGACTGGGTCCGGTGGTCGGTCGCTCTGTTGATGAGGAATAATCAATCAGTTTTGGTTCTCCACAGGGAACTGCAGGAGAATCTGATTCGTTCGCATTCAGCCGGAGTTGGTCAACCATTGACTCCTGACAAGACGCGAATGCTTTTGGCACTTCGGATCAACGTGTTGGCAAAAGGTTACAGTGGAATTTCTCTCAAGACACTTCACCAACTGATTGACGCCTTTAACGGTATGTTTTCTTGCTCTTGATTTTCTTTCCCTTTTCTTCTTGTTCTCTTTGGACTTGTAACAGTCTCGAGACAGCCGACAGGGCTCAGCACATTGGGCAAGCTATAAATAGGCCTTCGCCTTCACGATAAAACCCACTAAAGTCACCGTCCGTCTTTAATGGCAACATGGACAAAAGTCATGCTTTCTTTATCCAGTGTGGAAATCTGGAGAAGACGATGTTGCTGATTTTGCTTCATGCACTCCTTATAGATGTACAAGATTTGGCAGAGAGACTGTATCGAGGGATGAGAGACGTAAAACTTGCATTCAGTCAGTCGCTCTTTCAACTGCTCTTCTTGTGGCAGGGAAATCAGCGTCCGTCTTTCTGGTGATTAGATTCATCAAAGCAGTCAAGCGTGGCGTTGTTAGAAAAGGCCTTGACGTCCAAAGGAAAGAGTTTGTTTTGTGTGTTGACTGTGTGACAGTCAAGTCAGCTGATTGCCAGTTGACAGCTGCTGCTGCTGCCGGGTTGCCATAAAATCTGGCCGGGGATTTCGGACCACGAGTCGCTATTAGCGTCACCCACACTTGGCACAAGAGAAGAGGTTAATTTTTCATGCAAGTAGTGCAGCCTCAGACGACTTTCCCCCATTGCTTTCCATACGACGACTGTGTGTGTTTTCTTCTTGTCTGCCCTCATCTTGTGACAAGGCGAGTGAAAATTGCACGAGAAAGCTTGACTTTTCTCCCATGTTTGTCTTTTCACCTCACAATCAGTCGAGTTACGAGGAAAGCAAAAAAGCATTTGGTTTCCCTCGTATGTTTACCTGGGTGAAGAAGGCAACTTTTCAAGTGGTCGCTGATGGAGGAGACGGCAAGGGAGAATAATAAAATAGTTGAGCAGGTGAACCAACCGCATACACGAATGGAGAAGACAGACAGACGACGACGACGACATGTTTGTCCGCGTCAAGAAGGAAGCTCTATTATTTTTTAACGAAAACTTGCTGAACAAGTTGAAATTTTATTTTCATCTCGCAGATTTGAACGAGGTGAAATGTTTCCCGGTGCGGACAAAAGCTGACGACAACGGCTGTTGGAAGTGATGAAGATGATATTTCCCCGAGTAAACAAAAGAAGGTTCTCTCTCTCTCGGCATCTTCTTCCTTGATTGCACTTTCGATGAGATTTCCCAAGTTGTGGAAGCTCCTGTGAGTCTCTCAGTCAGTGAAAGGTGAATTGGGTGAAAATGTTGGAAAAGTTTGAATCCCAAAATAGAATAACGGCCTCGAGTAAAGTCAAGAAGGCAGGGAGGCAGAGCAAGAGAAACGTGTGCATACATTTTCATAAAATTTTCTTTATCTGACCTCTCTCTTCCTCTACGGCCTGACTGGGGCAAGTTTGGGAACAAGGCAAAGTAGTAGAAGATACAGCAGCATAATGAACGCCATCCTTCTCGGCTGGAAAGTACAGGGCTTGCCAAAAATGTCTGTTTGTCATGTATGTCCTGTAGCGGATTTTAGTCGAGCACTAGAACGCGGCTGCGAATTGTATGTGAGTAAACGCGACTGCGGAATTACCCCACAGTCAACGTTTTATCACTCTGCCGGGACTTGTGAGACATCAACTCACTCTCAACTCCACCACAACTTTGGATTTTGGCAAAGTATTCATAGACCAATCTTTCTCCGGCAATCCGTCCTGTACCTCCACCAACACTTGTACACACATATATATAAATATATTCTCCAACGGTGAAAGCCAAGCACGGCCAAACCAACATGTGGACGCATTTGGGATTCATTTTTTACCATCACATTTTCTCTCCTTTTCCTATACCTCTTTCGACCATGAGCCACACAACTAGCCAAAAGTGTACCTCTCAAGATTACAAAAAACATTCTGGCTCTCTTGCTTTTACCAGGTCCTTTCAACCTTGCAAATTCCATATAAAAAATACACAACTTATTTCAAACCTTTATTGCAAAACTAGCAGGAGCAGGAAGGAGCATTATCCATCGTGTCGATGCCAAAAACTCTATACATATTTCCAGCTTTTATTCATCCATTTTGGAAAGATTCCGAAGGCTCAATGGGTTTTTTGTTGATTTTTGGAAAGCTGTATGTGTTCATACCTACTACAAAAAGAAGGATTAGCAGCACCAGTAGCTCAGCTAATTTTGAGAACTACAGTATACGCTTTCTCCGCCATGTACCGTTAATCAATACATACGTCCGTTTAGATTCCGACTATTTCGAAACGCTTTCAGCGTAATTAGTAGAGCGGTCGATATATACCTCCAATAAGCTCTTGTTGTTGTGGTTCCGCATACTTATCATCATCTGTCCATCCTGCCCTCTATATGCTTCTGTTCCCACAGATTTTAAAGGTTCCTTTTTCTTTTCGCTGAGTTGCAACAATGCCACAAACGTTTTTCACTTGTTTATATACGAGCCGCAACGTATATTTTCCATCTAGTCTGCCTCTTATCCAACTCATATTGTGTCGTAAGGGAAGGAGGAATTTGCGAGCTAAAAGACACTGGAATGTGAAATTCCACAGTGAACAAGTATTTAGGCATTTTGGACGTATGCATGTTATGTACTAGGGAAGTAGCGTCAAGTTTCGCGGAAATATTTCACATGTTGCTCACTTTGAGGCTCTGAGGCTTTGTTTTTCGGTTGCTGGGCATTTTGAGGAGAAAATGAGTAAATTTGGGTATATGTGGAGAAAAGAACAAATGCGCAAAAGATCAGGATTCCAACTGTATAGGGATTGTGTAAACAAACAACACTTGGGATACCTCTTGCAACTTGTTACTGGCCAAGTTTGGGACCTTGCTGATTTGTAAACGTGATACCATTGTCGTCATCCCGTTTCATCCCAAAACAATACTCGTGAACTTCAAAAACTGTGTCCATCTCATCACAAACATTATGACTGCCACTGATGTCGAGATGAAATGTGGGCCGCTTAATTTTTTTATTTCGCTATTGTTGTCACGGTCATCTTAATGCGTAGCCCTCACCGCATCTTTACAAAACTATTATAGCTGACAGTGTGATATGCATGTTGTAAATTTAAAGCTTTCTCCGTCTGACTCTCATTAGTTGTTTAACACGGCATAACTTTGGCGAAAGATCAAAGTTACAAAGGTCTCTCTTGTGTATGCTGTACAAAAGTCTAAAAGTTTACTTTTATTCATTCTCGTCGAGTTTGTGATGAAAGAGATTCATGTGTGTATGGGTTTGAACACAACAACAAGCTCCGTCGACGAGAGTCCTTATGAATGAGTAAAAGTCAGCATGGATTACGCTACTTGCGTTACTTGCTTTTCTAAGAGTACATTATTGTATCCTCGTCGTCCCTCAACAGTTTATAGATAGACTGACAGAATAATTAATGACGTGGTATTATCCGAAGCTATTAGTCTGGAGAATGAATATAAGGAGTCGCTTTTGCATGACCTTGGTGGAGCAACTGCTTCAAGTGTATCCAATCCAGACGTAAAGGACTGTGGGCCGACCGAGAAGGCCAATAAAGGTATCTTGAAAGGGTTCAAAGCTGTGAGCAAATAAGGCTTGGTGAAAGTACATACGCGGCGGCTCGATAACCGCAAGGTTAATTTATGCGCTAGTTGATTCTAATAGGTGTTTTTGTGGTTTTGGCCAATGGACTAATTTGTGTTAATTTGCAGCCTCGTGCCTTCCATGGGTTCCCCAGCAAGGGACGGTGAGTCGTCTGGAATCTTGTATACAAAAGCGTGGAGAAGAAGGAAAAACAGTGCGGCGGGAATTTAATGCAAGGCGTATAATAAACATTTAATGGGATTCACAGGTAGGAGCAAGCGGAGACCTGGCGCCATTGTCTCATTTAGCCCTTGGCCTCATGGGCGAGGGAAAGATGTGGAGTCCGGAGACTGGCTGGGG
>JAQGBJ010000195.1:0-55292 GCA_034698345.1 Sphaeridia pumilis
TATTCGGTTGAGATGGAGTGACGGGATGAAATATTTTGATATTAGCCAAGGTTTTCTGAATCTCCTTTAATGGGCATGGACTTAATCCCAAATTCTAGGTTCTCGTGTCAACCCCGTGTAATGCACATGTGTGAGAGTCGTTGCCCATATTCTTTTTGGACCTTTCGGGGATGTTACATGGCTTGCTGCTTAAATAACTAAAAGTTTCCTTGAAAGGATCAACAACGGTGTGGGACACGTTGTTGTTGTTGTTCTTGTTGCATAACCTGCCTTCCTTCCAGGAGCCGCGGTAAAAGAATGAGATGATAGTTTTTCTTGTATATTATACTACAGACGCATAAGGTCGTAATTCTTCTCCAGTGGAAATGTCCAGCCCATTTTGGCCACTCAAGAACAAGCTTCGCTGCTGGAGCCATCCTGTACAAGGCATTTATTATCCAGTAACCGAGCTGATTATCGATACTTGCCGGAGGAATAATTTCTCCGGCCGGCACCTACAAGCCCACAAGCATATGAGGTTATGACTCTATTTCGACGATACTCTTGCTGGCCCACTACACCTGTCTAAATCCCGCATTAGCGATTAAACAAGTCATTCCATCCTTTGGCCACACAACAACAAACGGACATGAACCAAGAAGGACTGGGACGAGACTTTAGGAAAAGTCTTGGACAAGAAGGGCGGAGAAAGAGATTCGGCCGAAAATGCAACAAAAGTAACAAGGCTTAATGGTTGCCATGAGAGAGCTGCTGTCGATTGGCATCTACCGAATCGCTATATCACAAATCGATTCACCTGGTGGATTCATTCATCTTGTTAAGATTCCAGCTCTGCATCTTGATCTCCCACCTTTCCTAATCTCTCTATTCTTTCGCTAATCAGCAAGAATGAGGGGGCAGACCTGACTGAGGAGATGGCTCGTGTGCTTGCCTAAATTAAGATTTTGATTCACCCTCATTTCCCACCTATTAACCTTGTCAAGTGAGTATGGTATTAAAGCAAAGAGTTACTTGATGGTCGTGTCAATTGAATTGTGATATGAGCAAGGGAGGTTACGTTGCCTGGCCAATTTCAAAGCTTGACACACGTGTTGTGTAACTTTTGTTTGGGATTTACATTTATGTGGTAGTGTGGCGAAATACCGGGATGTCTTGTGAAGCATGCCAAATTTAATACGCTTGTCGGTCTGGTATGTTGTTTGGTGGAAATTGCTCATCGCATCCTGTTTGAACTTGGGGATGGAATATCAAGCCAAATGTGTATAGAAATAGTGATTTTTTCCGATGAACCCTTGCGATTGCGATTACCACGTCACTTGGATTTAATTCGGAAAGGAGGTTCTGTCAGTCGGCCGACAGAGCTTTTATCGAAAAGTAATTAATTGTGTATTAACTGACTGACAGCACCTGATCCACATATCAACCTGCGCCAGTGAAAGCTGCTGTCACTTAAATTCTCATTTACATGGTAATTGTGCAACATATGGAACTGACAAGCCTTGGCGTTTAGCACATTTCCTTTTATGAATTTCCGCGTCCAGGCCAAATCAGGTCGTTCCGTTCCCCAATGGTGGGGAATCGGGGGAGGAAACACGTTGCAGCGTTGAAACTGTATCAGCAATATCCCATGCCTTGCTCGGGTACTATTGATCTAACTGATTCTGTGAGTGGCTAGACATGACGGAAATTTCAAACAAAATATATACTGGGCAAAGAAACAAGACAAAAAACAATTACATAACTGGATTCGCGTTCTGAGGGCTTGTCATATTTAATTGATAAGCACTGTGTTACCACCAACAAAGGCAATTTGTAGCTACAGGGTGAAAAGTGTATCAGCAAACTATTATCATATGTGCCCTTGTTTAATCTGTAGTTGTTGTTGCCCAAACTAGTTGTATATTTTCCGAAACAAGACGTTTTGGCGAGAAGGCTGTGTAATTAGCTATGGAGGAGCAATTTGCCATTGGATGTCCAACTTGGTTCCGCCTCCTGTCACTCAATCTTGATTTGTTTGATGAAGCATTTACAAGCATTTTGCTTTGTGGTTTTGTCAAAGTGTATTGACTTGCTCTATGTGAAGCATTAATTGGCGTATGTCACATTATTGTCAGGTGGATAACCATTTACACATAACAGCTTGTCCAAAGACCACAAAAATCAGTTCGAGTTCATTCGTGGTGGTCTCCTCAGCTTTCTTATTTGGAATTTGCTCTTTCTACACAGGCTGTGGTTAATGGCTAACATTAAGGGACCTCCAGATGGCTATTTGATATTGCCATTTTGAAAATCATCTGTTACCCATGTCCAAAGGATTAGCAACGGATATTTTTGGCTTGCTTTGGCAAGGTTGAAAAAGGGTTAAATTAAATTGCCTATGTGATATTGTATGTATAGTAAGTAGTTGTGGTCATCAGGTGAACGTGTTCAAGAGTTCCAGGTGGAGTTTCGAACTCCCATGGCAATGTCTTTCGTTTGTGATGAGGAGACTGCCACATAAAAATGCTTGTTTTACTTGCTTTCTTCCAGTTTACTTCTTTTCTTCTATCTTTGGTATTGGTTTATAGCCAAAACGAGTTGTGTGTTTCATTTATATCAGTCGGCTCTCGTTCTTGTTATCAGCTTCGACAAGAGCCTGCCTCGTATATAAGTACATATATTAAAGCGCCCTTCCATCGGGAATACCGACTCTTACAGAGTTTAAAACGGTAATTATAATCAGTAACATGCATGACAATCTTGTCCCGGATCTGGGCACGGAATTCTAGAAAGTGAATGAGTGCATGAATATTTTGTAATGTTGTGTATCGTAACCGCACCTAAACTGATTACAGTGTCGGCATTTTTGAATCTGAAACTTGAGGTATCAGCGTACCTCCCAATGAGTTAAGTTAACGTGATTGAGCTGTTTCATCAGAAGCTTTAAACTCCGTGTTCGTGCAACAGGTGTGAGGAAGAGCGTCTGCAACGATGGGAAAGCAAAAACTCGTATGAATTTTTGGTTAAAACGAAACGCGGAATACTTAAAACGCAACATTTCAACTGGAGTTAATGGCTATTGCAGAGCAATTCATCCGTCAGGACTTGAGAACTGACGCTGTCAAGTGTTGCACTTGATCCATTTTTCCAGCTGCGGAAAAGATGAATCGATGACCATCAGCGATTTCGTGTCATCAAGCATTGCTTGTATTTTCATGTCAAACCTTTTTCAATGGCTTAACATTTTGAATAGGCCATTCCCTGCACTTGTCATGTTGGCAATTTTTCAACAAGACACATGCACAAGCTGAACAGCATACCAACATGTTAAGGGACTGCAAGGGGTTTCTCAAAGATATTTCCATGGCCTCTGCCAAAGTCAAAATACCCATTATCTTGATTGCACAAACAACAAACATTTGTGACGGAAATAGTTTCTTGTACAAAAGTTTTGACATATTTCGGTAGCAAGCGAAAAACGTCGAAAGGGTTTTAAGAATGAAAAAAGTTGTTGTAATTGGCATGAGTGTGGATAGGTAAAGGGGGTAAACTGGATGGAATTTAAAACGTGTATAGAAATGGATGGCAAGATTGAAGAGTAGATTTGGAGAGGTTATGACTTGTGGGTTCATCTGGCTGAAAAAGGATGGTCAGCGGAGATTAAGTCAGAAGCTGCACAAGGTGGAAAGTAATACCTGACTTTCCCTCGTGACATGACAGTCGTCCAAGTTTTGACACTTTGCCTCCTTATTAGGAAGGGAGCGGACAATAAGGGATCTTCTCGCATTGCCCGATTCATTCTCAGCAAGAATAACAATCCAGCTCTTCTCTCCTTCACCTCTTATATAATGCTGGAACGTTCATTTGATCATCCTTCCTGGAATTATCATTCCATTCATCACCGCTCCCGCTCTATCCTGCACCACCGCCGACTGATTCATGGCTCTTTCACGCTGTTTGTTGCAGAACAACGTATTGCATTTCGTATCCTTATAAAAAACTGGACTGACTGACTCACCATACTGCTAAACACTTGTTGGCCACAAAAGTTCAACTTTGACCAACAACAAGACCAACCGTTTTCATTTCACACACTTGTTTCCTCTGGAAACCATTAGTGTCGCCGAAACGGCTAAATCCATCCCATCAGGATCAAGTGCAAGTGCATTCAAGGTTGACTCGTGTATAAATCTTGATTTGCGTGGGCGTCGACAACATTTCACTACACAAAACTTTGTACATATAAAAGGCTCACAGGAACTTTTTGTATTTTGCAAGTCGACACTTTCAAGACGCTTCATTTGTCTTTCCCACAGCTCTCCCATGTTAGACACAAATATTGCTTTCTGTCGACTGACTGTAAGGAAAGCGCTCATGCATTCACCAAATCTGTTCACACATGCACGGAAAAAACGTTAATTTGGAAAACGTAACAATTTTTCGTACTTGCCACACGATAAATCTATAGGGATCAGCTCAAATATTTTTTCGGTTCCTGCAACCAGCCAAAGCTCCAGAAAATAGCAAGGTCACTGGAGGTTACTTTTAAAAAGATTCTTCGAACACCAGCAGGGTATAACGTAATGGGAGCAAAAAGACTTTTAGACTCAGAATTCAGTTCAAATAAAGCCTCGAGCAACTATGAGAGCCGATACGGTCAAAACAGCTTCCAGCAAATTTTCAAAATACCTCCAGGAAAGTTCCAATGTCTCCAATGTTTCAAAATTGCATTGGAAATGTGAGTGTAAATATTTAATTTGATCTTCTTGATACAAATAGCGGTTGGCAGGATATAATTTATGCGCTCAACGTGTCATTCTTTTTGCTTTCACCAATAAATCATGTTCTAGTAGCGTCTTGGAGCGTAAAAGTCATAACGCGCCTACATTGATACTATCGTTTCTCTCTATCTCTCTCGAGGGATGATTTCTTCTTCGACTTTTTATGTTGAGTTCATCATAAACGCGTATACATAAATTCCAACTTTATTTCATGTATTCAAGTATAAATACAAACAGATATCAAATCCTGCAGCAAGCACACAAATACCAGGGAACGTAGATGTTTTGAAAGTGGTTCGAGTGCAAGCATGCCCGATTACCTTTTGCGGTCAAATGAAAATGAATAGGTATCCGCAGTTGGAAACCTTTCTGTAACCTCTTTGAATCGTTTGGTGGTCTAGATTCATTAAGGGAATGTGTTGACATTAATAATGGTGTAAATTATTGCTTTGGGACTCGCTGTAATGCATCTTCTCACGGAGAATTTTCTTTTACATTTTTTCCAGTTTACTTATTCACAAATATTAATTCCTTCTTTACTTGGTGCACATGCTGGAATTATTCCACAAACTCTCGGATTCAGCGGCAAAATTAATGCCTTTTACCGGCAGTCATTTCCTGACGCGTCCATCTTAAGTCCGCCCATTTTAAAATCTAATTACGGACTAATGGAACCTATTAACATTGTTCGTACCCTAGGTGGGTGTAAAAACGCCCAGATTATAATTGCTCAAATTAAAGTAAGAAAGCTGCCGACGAGCTAATGTCGAAATTTCGCAAAATATTTGGAGGATTTTAGATTTCTCCCTGGTTCCTTTTCCGGTACGTTTAAATTCATAATCGCAATGAGGCGTTAAGCCGCTAATGAACATCTATCGATCAAACTCCGGTGGCAGTTTACGGACGAGTCTTTTGTTGCACAGATTAGTTACAGGAGGATACAGGACGGAGATTACTATTTGTGTTGTAAATCATTCACACTCTCAAGAATAGAACCGAAGGGATCTGATGGAACCTTTTCTCGAGTGGTGATCAGGAACTACTATAGCATAATCGCATTATTATTGCACAACAGATCCCGTGTTTTGCGTAATCCGCTGCGCTTTTGTCACCGGGTCGTGTCAGTCATTCATTGTCATTCCGCATCACCCTGGTTCGAAAGGCGCTTTGTAAAAAAAATTCGGTGGTACTTGTAGGAGCTAAATTCCATTAATTTCCCTGCTGGCCCGAAAAAAGATTAATGCTTGTGCAAGTGTGCAGACGGAGGGATTTTGTCAGAAAGATTATGCCAACCACTTGGGGCAAATGTCGATGAAGTATATTTTCCACAAAGACTGCTGGGCATTGCTTTCTCCATTTCGAATCGCCATATGGTTCGATCAATCAAATGTCAAAAATGTACGAGCGTGACAAATCCTCTTCCGATACATTACTATCGTATATGGCGATTCTTAAGAGTAAATCCATGGTGTAAATTCCTGCTGAAGCACAAACAGGAAATATAGTTATGCATCCCGTCGTAAATTGCGATCAAGTCCTTTTGCAACCAAGTATTATCGCCAATCTTATTGTCGAGCCTTTGTCTTCCAAGACAGCTAAAGTCGTCTTGTGTAGGTGAGTAACTGCGGATTAAGTCGTGAAACTTTTGCAATTATGGCTTTCAATTCGGCTCGAGTTGTCAGCAGTTGATAAGTAACCGCGTGCGCAAATATTCAAAAGGAGAAGAAGATTATCCCATATTTTCGATGAAAATTACATTAAATCTGTTACAATGTTATTCACTTAAACCTTTGCGTGGAAATATCAGATACAACTATGAAAAAGTGATTTATATTTTTGGCATTCTTGATGCGGAAGCTTGCATTTTAAAATGTACCCTACTGTGTCCGGCTCTGTGGACGCCATTAACTTGAAATATTTGTGTCGGGGAAACGTTATATATTAAGCCGCTCGACTGTGTAAACCAACATCATTAACGGTCTTTTGATGTTATTCCAGGTTCTATCATTCTGAAATATTCGGGCCGTGTCTGGTGGATGTGAGAATATTTGTGTAATAGCGATTTAATGTACTTTTCTCACGTGAGGCAGTTCAAAGGCAGTGTTGTTCCATACCGTATTTACTTGGAATGTCGACTGCCCATTTTGTATTATTATTGAGGGATCAAGTTGATCATCATTTTATCATTATCATTTTGATCGCAGCAACTGAACCGAGGTTAGGGTCATTCCTTAATAATATTGGTATTCTATGCCTGGTGGATTAATGGGAAAAATGAATACAGTCGGACACTTTGGAGACAAGGTAGCCGACGACCTCTCCTAAGGTGACTGTTCAAGTATATATTCCAATGGATTCCATGCCATTTTCACAAGTGTCTGACAAAAGCATGATGAAAAACGCAGCAGGTGAGGGAAAATGATCTACCCCCTGACCTACCATCACTCGAAACGTCCTATTACATGGTATTTGTGTCGAAACTTTTGGGGTTGTGAATCAAACTCGAGCGGGATAACGGCCATTCTAAATCTTTTTAATGTGATTGAGTCTTGGTTGATATTTTATGAATGCCGTGTTATGCAATCTTGTTGTCTCGTCTCACAACAAGGAGCCTGGTAAAACATGCACAGTTCTATAGCGCATACTTTGTGGCCGCCACCGTTGTTTACACAAGAGATCTTCTCCCTTTCCACTCTTCTGTCAAGGGTCCATTGTAGTCCTTGATTGTCGGCTACCTCAAGGCCCCCTTCTGAGGCCTTGATGGGTTTTATATGGATGAGTATGTAATGCTCCTCAAACCCCCAATGTGACCTTGCTCCCATAACTCACCTTAAGGTGAACAATCTTGATTAATAATGTATACTTGGCTTGATTTCATCTGGTATTGATTCATCAAAACCCAATCTGATGAATTTTTCTTCAACAAGACCAAAGTCGTAAAGACTTGACCGCGCAAAGTCTTGTTTTTCTCAAGACATCTCAGGGAAATTTTGTCAAAGCTCATGTCCCAAGAGACACGACTCCAAATAAAGTAATGAACAAGTTGAAATGTTCACACATGCTTGGTTTCGGTCACTTGACGGCTGCGCCACAACAAGTAACGTACATTAAAAAGAATACCAACGAGGATCAAGGAGCATCATGCAATGGTTCTAAAATGACTTGACCAAGTCTAGACCTTAGATGTTATCAAATGATACTCGGTGTTGTGCTCACATCAACTATTCAAGAGTCCCAATTCTCACGCGCTTCCCTATATTCCATGTACATTTTTCAGAAATTCAATCAGTATAGAGAACTGCTAATGTAGTTTATATTGCTACAAATTACTATTAGCAGCCAGTGAATAAGTCATTCATCATTTTTCCGCCAGCAGTATATATTGTTATCCCCAAAAATTTTGTTTTGCAGACCAACGACCAAGATCCGGAAACGACATCCCAGTTTTTCCTGGAGCCACTTCGCATTTACGGACAAGAGACGCTAATAATACAGCAACGACGACAATTACACCAAGGCCGATCCGTCACAGCGGTCACTACTTTGGAGAAAATGACCCTAAAATTCACATGTACAAAACGGATGAGGGGAGCCGAAGTGGGCGAATGGACAAACATACAAGACTATTAAATTTTCTACGCAACTTCAAGTTGGATTTTTCAAAATTCGACTCGACTTGTTTGAAAAGGGGCGGACGAGGAGTTGCTGCTCCGGTGGTGGCAAACGCTCATATTCTCAAATACACGAGGTGAGTTGGTCAGTAAGGAAGGAGCGACCGGGTCGGTTTTTATTATTATATATACGGAAGTGGGAGATTATTCCTAAAAAAGGAGTAGGATAATGTACTGACGCAAAATTAATGAAGACGCAAAGGAGTGAAACAAAAGGTTGCTTTTTGATTTATTGTCGAGCATTTGTTTCCCTACCGGGAAGAACCGGCCCATGTTCATTGTGTTCAACAATTATTGCCCGATTAGCCCTATACGAGCAGGCCGTTTAGCTGGGAAAGATGGAGCAATGCGATATCGAGGCGAAGCGTGCGGTAATAAGTGGAACCTCGGAACAACACCAACCTGTTGCTTGTCTAATTAGTAGAGAAATTAAGGCGTTATTGAGGAGGTGGTGCGTGATAAACCATTATCACAAAAGAGGTGAAAGTTGAAAAAAAAGGGAGGTATAAATTTATCTGATACAAGAATCATGATTACAGGAGGCGCAAATTACTTCACTCAGGAGCCAGGTATGGAATGGTTCTTTATGAATGCGACGCTGGATACGCTTTTCCGGATGAATCTGCCGATCGAATGTTTTGTTCCAAGAACAAATGGGTGGGTCCTACACCTGTGTGTCTTCCGAAAGGTAATTAATTAGTGAACGGAATTAATTCATGTCAGGTAACAAAATTAACACTGGCGCAACTTTGTCTACAGCGAATTTACAAGATTTTTATATTTTTCAAGGCAACAAGAAATTGCTCGCCGATTATCAAAATTTCTGTTTGAAGTGCAGTAGGTTAATTTCTGCTGGTGCTGACATGAGAGCGTTGCTGTTCTTGCGTAATGTGACTGGATGGGCTTTACGGCAAAAAATGTTCCTAATTGAAAATGTCGGGACAAGTTTGTAAACCAAGAAAAACTTTTTTCCAGGAATGGACCACGATGAGCAAGAGTGTCGAAAGTGCGATCAAATTTGTACAGCTGACAAGGACCGAGAACCTCGGGTGACATGCTCATGTTATGCCGGATTTCAAATGTCCACTAATGGATCCTGCGTGGACGTGGACGAGTGTGCTGTTGACAACGGAGGATGTTCGGGAATTTGTTACAACAAGCCAGGATCTTTTCAATGTTTCTGCCCTACGGGGTACCAGGTGGGACCTGACGGAAAAAACTGCATTGACAGAAACGAGTGTTTGCTGAGAAACGGGCATGGTCCGTGTCAAGACACTTGTCAAAATACGGCAGGGTCCTACGTTTGCAATTGTAAAGGGATGCCCGGAACGAGGCTTTCGGGAGACAAGGTAAGGATACAATATTCCTTTATATATGGCTTTTGTTTTTCTATTGCCCCCCCCCTCTCTTTCTAATTGATACTTGAGCATTACAAATTACAAGATAATTAGCCAAGCTTCCTTGGATGGCTAATAGACAGTTTGTTGATGGTCGTTTGTCGGTCTCTTTTTTCCCGGACCATATAGCACTCTTGCGAAGATGTGAATGAATGCGAACAAGAGAACAATTATGGATGCAGCCACATGTGTTTAAACACATTCGGGAAAGCGATCTGTGCCTGTCCCCAGGGCTACACCTTGTCAAACGTTGATTACAAAACTTGCATTTCCGATGATACAGCTGAGGAGAAGGAGGAAGAAATCAAAGACGCTTACCACCAGCCTCAGCTTGAGAACCTGCTGGATGCATCGACGAGCGGCGCGGTCGAATGTCCACCGGGGTCAGAGCCGGACAGTGACAACCCAAAAATATGTGTTGAGCACGAAGACTGCAGCTTGGACAATGGGGGCTGTGAACACGTCTGCGTGCCCTCTGGAGCCTATCGGTTCTGTTCTTGCAGGCCTGGATACGAGTTGATGAACGAGACTTCATGTCTTGACGTTAACGAGTGCGAAATCGATAACGGGGGGTGTGAACACATGTGCGTTAATATCCCGGGAGGTTTCTTTTGTACTTGCAAAGAAGGATTCGCCTTGGCCGACGATAACAAGACTTGTAAAGGTTCGTCCTTGTGCACTACCTCCTTTCACACCTTCTCCAAGCGATTGCCTAATGGCAATTTACTTGAGCAGCGAACTATCAAAACTATCTGTTACTGAAAAAAAATCTCTGTCCGTAGTTTGTTGAGCATTGTACAGCTTTTGGTGATTCGGTGATGGTAACAAACTTCTTTCTCTGTGTATTGTGAAATCTTGGTTTCTGTCGTCTCAATAAATACGCTTACTTTTCTTGAAAATATAACTGAGAATATTACACAGCCAAATACTGCGATGAGCCTCCAATACTACCAAACAGCGCTGGATGGGATTGCGAAGGCCCGGACGGCCACAGCGTCCAACGTGGCCACCTGCCAAAACGTGGGACCAGATGCAAAATCAGATGCAAGGCTGGCTTCGCCCTCAAGCCATCCTACGATCTCGGGTTCGGACGTTTCGGCAAGATCCACTGTTCTTCAGAAGGACTTTGGTCGCCAATGGAGGCGTTCACCAAAACGCCTTGTATACCAGCCAGCTGTCCGAAACTCACAGCGCCCAAAGAAGGCTCTCTTTTCCCCGACGCTTGCCAATCCGAGTCCGTCCCTTTGAACACGCAATGTCTCGTCTTGTGCTCATCTGGATATTATCCCAAAAGCGGCCGTATTCGGACATGCTCAAAAGGATATCGATGGTTTCCGGAGGATAATCCAGTTTGCATCAAAGTTCCACATACTCCACGCCCGTACATTCATTGCCCTTCCGACGTCACTGTTGATTTGAAGCCAAACCAGGCCTCCGCCTATGTCAAAATTCCACAACCACAAGCCAATATGGACTGGTACAGGTGAGCATACATTTTAAGCTGCTGGTATCATGTGGTAGCTTGACGGCGGCATTCAAACAGCCTCGCAGATGGGTTTTTCAAAAAGAAAATGATTTTCACTTCTTTTATTTTCAGATACGTTGAAGCTGAACCTCCGTGGGCAAAGAATCTCGAGTGGGATGTTCCAGCGGGTGTCACCCAAGTTGTCTTTACCGCCCGCAGCCCGCTGTCCAACGATACGGCTACTTGTCAGTTCAAAATCCACGTTCAAGGTAACTTTAAAATTTTTCATAGGGGAGGTATTTTTTCACACAAGTTTTTATTCGACTTTCTTGCTTCAGCGTCATCATTAGCTCCTTCAAAATTTGATTTATACCGAGTACTATTCTTGACCCGTCAAGGGAATCTGTGAGTCTTGTGACTTAAATGGTCAACGGTTGTTTACACTTGAATGTCCAAAGAGATAAACATAACGAAGCGAAATTCATATAAATTATTTACGCAACATCACCGCTTTCAATGAACAAAGGGTTGAACAAAATCACACCGCCATTCAATTGACCTAATGATCTTTTTCAAGCTTGTAACCCGTTCAGCTCCATTGTCCATTTGATTTCATCCAGTTAAG
Organism: Sphaeridia pumilis; assembly: GCA_034698345.1. Taxonomy (NCBI): domain Eukaryota; kingdom Metazoa; phylum Arthropoda; class Collembola; order Symphypleona; family Sminthurididae; genus Sphaeridia; species Sphaeridia pumilis. The sequence goes on from JAQGBJ010000195.1 coordinate 11,919, forward strand.
GTGACGAAGCTCCTTGTGATGACATACGTAATGTTGATTTAATGGGTGTAGGCTCCGGAGTGGCTCTGTTGTGTTTCTTTCAGCTCTTGAAATTTATACGTAATCGTAATTAGTATACACATGAGCCATGTCCACGTTTAAATACACACACGTCCTTGAATTCTTTCCAACAGACCGTGAAGCGCCAAGAGTTCAGGGATGTCCATCATCCTTTGAAATCCGACTATCTGGCGATGAAAGGTCCAAAGAAGTCTGGTGGTCCGAACCCAAGTTCAGCGACAACGTCAAACTGGAATACGTCCAGCAAAGCCATTCGCCTGGACAAGCCTTGCCCCGCGGCACCCACCACATTAGCTACATTGCCGCCGATTTTGAAGGCAATCAAGTCAGATGCTCCTTCAACGTTATCGTACACGGTACGCCCTCTATCAACTTTCTCCTTGAAACATTTTTCCTTCGGAGTATGTAATAGTAATAATAGTTTCCAAAATACATAAATCTTGTTTCAACAATAGCGCCCGCCAGGTATCTTATCCGGCTTCAAGCTGGTGGAGCAGTTCCATCTTGATTAGAGTATCTCATTAACTGCAAGTTCTCCAGAACCATTACAGCAAACAATTGCTCTGATATTCTCATTGTGATTTATACTTACGTCATGATGATAGTTGAATCCGTTTGATCATCCGAAAATACTCCAATGATCTCTTCGACCTTTGCCACGTGCCTAGTGCAAAACATTGTATTTCATCCAACACGTGGAGTCTAATAATTATTGCAAATTTTTCCTGAACAGGTGTTGACGATATGGAAATGGCCGACTATACATTTTACAACCACCATCATCAGAATCGTCTAAATCGTCGACAAGACCACCACCACCCACAACAACAAAGCATGGAAACAAGTCCAACGTCGCCGTCGTCCTATGGCCACATGATAATTTGCCCGAATACCAAGACCGGCCGATGGACATTTCATTACGCCTACTATTTGCCGCCCGGTTGTCGATATCATACACAAGGACTCTTTTCGAATCTCTTCAAACAGCACACGTATCGAAATTATCTCGCTAGACAAAGACGTCGGATTCTTAATAGCAGAACTCTATCGCCAACAATGTCTTCACAAGTTCACTAATCTTGTCACCTTCGAAATGGGAAAGTATTTCATAATTTATGCATTGCCATTATCGTTGTCTACTTTCTCTTCTGCGAATTTTGTATAAATTCTACGTGAGTCTTCAATCGATAGATTCCATCGCAAGGCCAACAGATACTTTAATTATGCACTTGTTCAACTGTAAAATTTTACTCCAAAAATGGCAACAATTGCTATACACTTAAAAAGCCTTGTGACTGAGGCCATGTTAAGAACCTACGAGGTAGTTTTGTGTTCCAAAGTTTGTTAAGAATCAGTCAAATGATTAAAATTTTGTATATATGTATTTGTGAAACCATATTAAAAGGCTTGCCAAACCTTTGAAGGCTGAAGCGTTTCTTAGGTTTACCGCTTTCGCTGCTGACGCTACTATGTTTATGCCCCATATCGAAACCCGTAGTATAAGGCACAAGGATTCTTTCAAGGGATTTTTACACAGCCGCTACGGATCAAGGTTGTGTAGCTTGAGACGCTGCTGGAATCCAGCAGCGTATAGAAGAACGTTATCGAACCATCGCTTCCATGCATATTTACGTTACCAAAAAGCTTCAAGGCTAAACCGCGTCATGGCGCTGCTGTATACATATAAAGGTAATATGATTTTGGCATTGGCGTACATATGCACATAGAGTGCGAACCGTGTGTGTGTGTGTGTTGAGAGTGTATACAGAGGATAACGCGGTCTGGTGCAAGAAGCAGGGGAAAAATGAATGTAAACATTGTATGGAAGGAGCTCTCGACAGTCAACATATGATTGTCTGCTGATGTCACTTTTATCAATTGTCAAACTCAAATAATTAGAGATACATTAAACCAACTACAATTTCCAAGAAACGTCCCTTTGAAACCTGATACAGCCAGTAATGAATAGTTGCAAGTTGAACCTCATACGGTAATCCAAAGAGCTTGATCGTCAAGCTCGACAAAAAGTGAAAAAAGGCTGAAGTTAATTAAGTGAATTCGTTGTTACAAGTGTTGATTTTTGTTAAGGTGAGCACTTGGTTTGTGTGGGCATTGTGAATTCAAAAGAGTCAAGGGAATGTCAACGTAAAGCTGAGAAATCTGGTCCAGAAGCTGCGGGTTTTGTTTGTTTCGCGTTGACCTTGAAGTTCATGGACTTGTTGGAGGCCAATAAACAATAAATTTAATTTGATGCACTTTGTTACAGGAGATTCAGAATGGCGTCGTCTTCAGTGTCTCAGGAAGACCATGATGCTGAGCATGACTTTGCTCTGGCGTCTCGTCGAGCCAGAGTTCGGTCAGCGAGAGCTAATCGGACTGTCAATAACGCTTTAACTCAAAGAGGTAAAACTGAAATACGAGAATTTTGAATGTTGGTTCCCTTCGAGTGGTCAAGTATACAGTATACATATATTGATCGTAATTTTTCCAGGTGAAGACGGAGATGGTGATGGAGATTCTAACATTCCAAAGTTTGAACAGGCGTCAGTGGTTCTCGTCGAACAAAATGATGCTAGTCCGAAACCGATATGCAGGGGGGTTAATAAAGATAAAAGACCGGTGGCAAGGTAAGTGTCTGCGATTTGAAAATGTAAGAATGTTTGTGGTTAGGCTCAGCTGGTTTAATATACAATGTTGGCTATTTTTAGGGGTGGTCACTCTGGAAAAACCAACAAAGGTGTAAGAGACCGGAGGAAATTACGTGAAAAACGCCGAAGCACTGGTGTCATGCATTTACCGTCGACGGAAGTAAGCGCTGTTAGGGGATATCATTGAAATGTTAAAATCGAAGCCGTTCATGTACAGAATGCTAAACCGACTTCGTATCTGCTTTCAGTCTACCGGAGGGAGCACTGGTGAAGATGAAAATAATGAAAATTCTGCCCCAGCTCCAGCCCCAGCTCCATCACCAAACTTGCCAGGGAAACCTACTACGGACAATATCGGTGATAATATTGAAGACAAGATTGTTACAACTGCAACAACTAGGCAAGGAAAGAGGTAAATCCAGCATCGGAAGACTGATTCACCAGTTATGAATCAAACCAAGTTTGGATATTATCTAACGGAGCTATCGTTTGTGTGTTTAGTGAATCTGACTTGGACGCTGACGATGAAGCTAATAATAGTGGCGATGTACGGACAGCTAAGGGCGAACAGCGGTGCATTGTCGCTGTAAGTGGTGAAATCATATTATGAGCGTGGTTGTCAAGCTACAAGTCTAATCGATAATATATGAATGACGAATATTTGCAGCTAAGGGTTGATAATGATCGACTGGCAGACACGCTGGAGACAAAAGACAAACGGATAGCTGCCCTGGAAATGCAAGTGTCTCAACTAGCTCGACAGTTATCGGAAATGCGAGAAGAAAACGCTAAACTACATCGGCTGTTGACACCTCAGTAGGGCTGAGAGTGCGTACCGGAGACGAAGCAAATATTCTCCAAGTGCATATATTAACATTATGTTGTACATCACATGTGAATTTGCTTTGACGAGTATTGATCATTTGAATTTAGAAGACTTTATTAACGAGTTTCTCTGTTCCTGTTAGCCAAGCCTGAAATAGTTTATCAGTTTAATGAAATTATGTCTTCAGGTTATATCACAAAATGGGTAGAAATTGATAGTTTTACCAAAGTATCAAGACGGAGGAACCGAGTACCTGGTTCAGAACACGTAATTGAAATTATGAACGTATAGCTTGACTGCCAGTACATAGGCCTAGACACTGGTTCTCAAACACTAACAATTAGTGATCTCTGTGGAATTCTGAATTACATTACGTAATACACGTAGCTACTATGTATCTATAAACATGCAGATATATATTATATATTATACGAAATGAAATTGTTGTGCAATTCGCTGTTGAGTTGAACCTACAGTTTCCTGTGAGAGATAGATTGAATCTTTAATGTTTAGCCACATATCGTCATTTCTTATAGTTTATATAGACTTTAGACCATCAACAGTTTTTTTCGTGTTACTTTCAGTAAATATATATTAATGATTAATGAGTTTGAAGCGTATACCACCTCTTCGAATTACCCTGTTCAGGTGAATTTCTTGAATCATTGGGTATTGATGAATTGCTGAAGGAATAAATACCAATGAAAACAACAGATTAGGTGTTCAACTTATCACTCAAGTTAATTTAGAAGCGTGCTGAAAGCAAATTGCTATTTAATTAGAAACTAGCAAAAGGATGCGGCTTGGGAAATTTTGTTTACACAATCCATACTATATGCAATTCTAGTATTAAGTAATAAGAAAGCTTTACGCTGAGCCACTTGACCTTGCGAAAGCTCACAGCGCGGGGCAGCAAGCTTTCAGCTTTGATCAATCCGAATTCAATAGAACTTTAGGTCTCATATGACCACCTCGTCAATATAATCAGATGAGATTCAGAACCAACTTTCCCATCGTCCTCTTATCAGGCGAGTGCTTTTCTGAAACTTAGTTCCTTGTTTAAACGCTTTCGGCTGTCAGCAAGGATTCACAGCCATATATTTTATTTGACACGCTAATACTCTGTAGGCCAGAAAGCTTTTATCAGATATAACCACCACTCCAGAATGTTTCTTCTACAGCCAAAATTTCCCTCTTCAATGACTCTCTTTCCTATTTCTTTCTCTTTAACGCTTACGGTGAAAGTTGACAAAATTCACGACGAGACTTCTTCTTGCCAGCAGTGTTTTGTGCTGGAAATAATAGCTCAAAATCCAATAATTTCCTCATCGATCAACTCACAATTGACATTATAAACTAAACCCTTGTTATGAACATTCAACTTTCATTGATGACGCAACTAGAACCTTGTTGTCATCGTCAACAATTCCCCCTTGACATTCATGCATTTACTATATTACGGATTAAAATAGATATCAATTTGATTTCCCTGTCATCGACCTGCACATGTCCTTTCCAGTTCTCGAATGACCTGTCAATGTTAAAGATAGTGAAGAAACCTGCTTACGAGGCAAATTTCAAAACTTCACCTCGACAAACATCTAATGCGCAGTTGACGTTCAATTAAACGTTATGAATGCAATCCGATTGATTCTCAAATTCACGTAATACCGAATGTCAACACTTGCCCCAGTTTGTCATTCATGAATCAGCCAAGAAAACGTTGACTTTCTCCAAAGGTTCCTTGGACCAACATGAATAACATATTTTATAAATTACGTCAACTGTAATCGACAGACAGATGGCAGGAGCGTGCGTACTTACTTATCGAACGTTGGAAAGCGAACACGGAAATACTTATTGCAAATCTATCTAGGTTACTTTTTACTTATTTGAGAACTGCGTGTCAGCGGGGTCAAAGAAGCTTTAAGGAGCTTAAAGCCTAATACCACAAAGTATGGTCAAGATTTTGCCATTTTCCCTACTTCTCCGGTACATATAGATAACACGGGATGGACAAAGAAATATTTGTATCCATCCAATTTCATGACTTGTTTGTCTCGTGTCTTTTATGTACTGATCCTCGTCACTTTGTTCAATGAACGAACTCAAAATGTCATAATGCCAGCTATTTTACAAACAACAGGTTCAATTCAGCCAACTAACTTGCAGGAAAAAGTTGTCTTTAGATTTTTAACATTTTTCCTTCCTTGAAGCGACAACAAATGCCTTTCAAAGACATAAAAATTCCATCTAAGTTACACAACTTTTCTACAACCTGCTCTCCGTTAGTCTTTGCAAACTAAACGACCTTGACTGGAACATCCTAAATCCACAAGCTCATCATTGATTGCAAAATTCGCAATGTTGAACGGGTTGAGCAACTGGAAGTACATTAGCAGTGAAGTGTGTGCGTATATATATAAATCAAAAGTTTACGTTGGATTTCTCAAAGCTTGGAACGTACGAACGATAAATGTACGAACAATGGAATGCCTTTTATCTTTTATCAAGCTATGGAGCTTCTCAATGCTTCATTTATATATTTGTGGCTGCGTATTAAATGTATTTGTTTGTTATGATACGACGCCACGTGCTCAAACCTAAAGGGAACACAACAACAAAGGAGCAACTCAAGCTTTCAAATCTTGTCATTAAACAACATATACGCAATTCGCCTACGTCTGCAAAGAAAAAAACGCTTCGGTTTATGCTCTGGACGAAGGAGTGTCTGGCTCCTGACCAATCACAACTGGACATGGCGACCACTGCCCACCGCCACGGCCCTCGTCTCGATAAAAAGTTTGCATGGATCAAATGGAATTACATTATGGTTTCCCCTCTTCTGGAATTTGCAACCCCTGATTCGCAACAGCGTTATAATGCTCTGCGCGCTGCTTATGTTTTTGTGACCTACTCCTGGAAGTGATGTTGCATGCGCACGTGAGTTGTCTCTCTTGAAAACAACATTTCATTCACTCCAAATTTTTCAGCTTTGATCTTCAAGTACATATACTCAAGTAGGAGCGTCGAGTCGATGATATATAGTCGTAGAAGCACCCCAACGAACGCTTGCTTACTTTTAGATTGACGACCCTGGAAACTTCAAGTGACCTTGAGCCGCGTCTAACTGCGTTCTGCAAACCTGTCGAGACGAATATGGGCGGAATTTACGAGAATTCATACTCGAGTACATGAGATAAGCTTGTTGATGGAATCCACCAAAATTTCGCAATATCAATAATAAATGACATGACCGCATTCATAGAGAGAGAGAGAGACATCCAGGGAAAAATTTATCCAACTTGCAAAGAGTCGATATATATATATATATACTTTTGTTAACTTCAAATCTGGGGATTAGTAGAACATGAATTGAGAGTCCAAAAATCTTTTCAAACTCCTCCCCCCATAATGTCAATTTTTACTACTTGCAATTACATTATTACATATACTAAACACTATGCCACGTGGATAATTGATCAAGAATCGAACCAGTTGCTACTACTTCTATCACAGCATCCCAATCCCAACACCTCATGTTACAATGTTGCATAAAAACTTGTAACAAGAAGGACCACATGAATTCGCGACGAGGAGATCAAGATCATGTATGAGGTGAGAGGCTGTTGTTGTGGTGGCGCTGCGCTGGGAGCGATCGCCATAAACTGCATACCTGCTGCGCTGCGGCTTTCAAAAAGCAGCGCAAAGGACAAGGTCAGCCTGCATTCACTGGCCTTAAAAGACATAACTTTGACGTTATGCTTGTAGCCCTGTATCGCGTTCTTGCGTGAGATGGAGTACAGGATTTTTGCAGCGCTGCGAGGAGCACTTGCAGTTTTGGCCATTATCTTCCGCCTGCTGGCTCCAAGCATCGTGTCCATGTATTAAATTGGATTTTTTTTTATTTTGGCAAACTGGCATGGAATCGCCTCCTCTACTTTTGCAAAAATTCTCTATATACATATTTTGTTGTAGAGGAGGAAGAGGAGGAGCAGCAGCTGACCTTTTCCAACAAAGGTCGACAGTCGACAGCTCAAGCCCAAATCAAGGGGAAAAAGTTGTAAAGAAGAGCTTTTCATGGATTATCCTGTCTGCAGCAAAGGATAATTTGCTTTTGACCCGGAGCGGCTTTCATACATAGCTTGTAGCAAGTCCGTTGTCCATTCCGATAGTGCGAAAACGGCAAGACCAGTTTTTGATATGAAACTATGGGTTCTTCAGTTCTTGTTGCTTTTAGTTGCGGAGGCTGTTCCTGATTTTTCCTCAACATCGTACGATCCTTTACCTGGTCTGCTTGCCCATCGGATCACGCCACAGCCCTGTTGTAGCATACATGTGCATGAATATATCGGCGAATTTCTTCACCATCCCGTTTAGATACTATGGCGCCATAAATTTGGTCTCGAACCCCATAAACGTGAAGATGGTTAAAGACATTCCAGCAGCAAAGCGTCATTCCAATGATATTGCAACAACGTGTGGGAAAGTGGCAATCTGCTGGAGCCCATTTGTCCAAGCAAATGACTCTTGCGTAAAGTGCATCTGCACTACATCATCCAAGTGTTTTTTGCCTTGAATCATTGGAACAACTTGGAGACCGCAAAGAAACCTTTTCTCAAGCGGCTGGTGGAGCCCGTCGAGTCTCGTCGTCAATTTGTTCGGGGGAAACCTCACAGTATTCTCCTGCGTATTCTTGGACTGGATTCTATCAAGTCCAACGTTTCAAGTTGAAACCAATTTTGTTACATGTATCGCACGCCCCGGTACACGTTAAAATTCCTTGTTCTTCTTCTTAAAGATGATTCAACATCTCCATTGAACCGCTTCTGCTACTCGTGTGGCGTGATTCTATGCTGATGCAACGTTATATCTTTTTCCTGGAAAGGTGTAAATGATCCGACTCTCTCACAGCACCGATTTAGACCATCTCAGATTTCTGAAACTTACACAAAACATAATAACATATGCGGCGAGGCCTGTTTGGCCTGAAGGATCAGTCTTGTGAAAACAAACCATCGTCACGGGCTAATTAAGGTTTCTTCTTTGGGATGTTTCTTTAAATTTCTTTTTACTGCTTTTTTTATACTACCGCCCATGGATGGAACTATATTCACAACAGATGCAACCACAGGAAGGAAATTACATGCTGCAATCTTATGTCCTTTTCCTGGCTTCTCAACCATTATCCATGCTACTTGAAGCTCAACCAACTTCATCCGCTCATATGGGCGCGAGGACATTCATTGCGTTACCTAAAGTTGACTGCTTAAAAAAAGAACGTTACCTACCACCTGTGATGGGCACTTCTCCATAACTACGTAAAAGTACCTCTGACTAACCCTACACCGCTGACAACTGTTCAAGCATAGTCTCCACGTTTCCCGTTAATTGAAGAACTTTCGAGTTGTTGCAATGCAATCCATGCCTGGAACTCTGTGAGTCAGTACAGTACCTTCTTCGCTTTCCACCATTTGTCAACATTGACTCGCATGTTTTGTTTTACCGATAATAGCTTCTTTCTTGTCGCAATCTACACATCACCTCTTCTACTGTAAGCAGACCAAAGCTTGCTGCATTAGTTAGTTTGACGACAAAGAAAAGAGTGAAGCCGACCAACACTATGTAAACTGTAATTTCGAAGATAAAGCGGAGATTATTCCTGCGATGCCGCTAACCTTGTTTTGCTCACTTTCACAGTTCAATCTCAATCCCTGGTCATAGTCATCATATGGACCAAAGGATGGAATCCCTGTAATAAGATACAACTGCCCTGATAAAAGTATCAATCAAAACTATTTGAAACGACAAATATTGACTCACCCATGATTGGGTACGAGTCTTTGAAATCATGGGCATGGCCTGCTAATCACTTGTATAAAACTCTTTCAGTCAAACGCTAGCTTACGAAATCTTATTTCGATGGTGATAGCCCGAAACTCCTTGTTGCGAATATCCCCGAAAACGTAGCATGCCTCTAAAAGCCTCCCCAACCCCGTGTGTCTGTTTTCAAACATAAACAACCCAGAACCAAGAACAAGGAGTCCATTTTTAGTCCAGACATTCAGACTACTGTAAAGTAATAACACTAACAATGGCATCTACTAATAATAACATAACATTTCTTCAAGATTACCTCCTTAACATGCTACCTTGTGCATTTGTGACGCGGGCACAATGTTTTAAGAACGGGTTGTGCCGGTACCGTGGCACGTGCGTGCGTACCGCACTGATTCAAGCCACTGCCCACCACACGGTTCTTCGTAATCTGAAGCAGCCTCTTGCGTTCCGATTTACGTTGCAGAGCGACGCTTATGGCTTCTAATACTGAATACGGGAAATGTATCTCATACGCATTTAAAGGCCATTGAGGTCTCCTCGGAAAGCGGAAAAAGTAGCAAACTGCGTTGTTCCGCAAACAAGTGCTTGCGCGTCCTTGCGTTACATGCGCATAAAGAAGCGCCCAATCCATCCAACAAGCTTCGCAGTAGGAACGGCTCCTTGCATAAGAGCGGGAAGCACCGGAATATGATTCATGCACCTCTTCCCGCAAAGCCCGCGTTTATGACTGGAGCAAGTGTACATGTACCTTAGTCATCATTCACGTAATTGTTAGTCCCTCTGGGTCCAAGTTACAGTCTTTGACGCAGCTCCTGATGAGCTTTGCAAAAACTCTACAACTGCGCAATACCTTCCAGGAGCGCATGTACCTTGGACAATTTGCATGTGTGCATTCTTCATGTGATTCGCCCTATGATCCGGCTGAATGAACGTCCTTGTGAAGTAAAACTTCTAAAGTAATTCAGTTTATGCAAGTTGTATGGAAATACCAAGTGTATGAATATGTCCCCATGGTACAAGATCCCGGTTTGATTCGCATGTACAGAGGGCAAATTTACTGTATTGTGCACTACAGCTTCACATAGGAGCATATTCAAATGGTGGGTGATGAGCAGATGACGAGGCTCACCACACCAGCGGATTTAACCAATGAAAGGCCGTGATGCGCTTCTCCCGCGGGTTTGTCTTCCTTGACTCTTTGAGTGCTCTCTTGATGTGAAGCACAAGTTGGAGCATGTGTTGGAGGCTACGGCAGCTGTGCTGCGGTGCTGCTCCTTTTGGAGGTGTGTGCGGGAAGAGGAGGAGAGCAAAGAGGAGAAGAGCGCTTCATCCAAATGGTATGATGATGCATGAGCTCCTCACTTGTACAGTTCTACGCATAAATGCTGCCAACTTCTCTCGCCTCGATACACTCGCTCACTAATGTTTGTACACTAAACACGGCCGCACTCAACATCTCCAGAGACACATCGTATTCTTAACCAGTTTTATAAACGTTTGTTGTTGTTGTTGTTGTTGTCCGTGTTTTTGGTCTTGGTGTTGTTCCGGAGAAAGCAAGTGCCACACACACACCCCCATTGACATTTGTATTTGATAGTCAACTGCGAAAATATAACAAGAAAACCGAGTACAAAGCTCTCAGTGCTTCTCAAAAATCCAGTCACTTGTTCCAGTCCGCTAATTGTAGTTAATGAGTACGTAGGAGTAGTTTGATACGTAGAGATTTGGTACAGATCATATACAAAGCGAGTTAGCAAGTGATCGTCTTCGAAAGGTGCAAGTGAGACATGTGATTTGTAGCCGCTTCCAATCCCTTGACATTTTTCAACCATCACTAAGGAAATTTTGAGGAGATTCATCAATTTGCCAAGAGTCAAGACGACCGCTTCCAATATTTTCTCGGTAAGTTATTCCTTGTTGTTGAGGTCATGGAGTTTGAAGTTGAGCATTGAAGAATTGGACCGAGTTGTTGTGTTGTTTGTTATCAATCCGGCTTCCCTCATGCTGATTACGTTGACCTGGCAGTTCCAAGGCTGGATTGCCTTTCGTCCTGACCAGGATGAATGACAACTTCAGCATCTTGTTGTGTAGTATGTTTGCGAATTACTCTCAAGGAAACAAACTAGTCATATCAGCTATTCACTCCTCCTATCGCCGTATCTGGCATTGTACTGAAAGGAGTTTTATTAATATTATACAACACTTTTTATATTTACGTCCATACACCAAACAACTTTTGTGTGACGACGAGACCATGTGGAAAATACAAAAGCACGTTTGTTTTTTCGATATATGTAGGGAAAAGATAAATCCGATGAGAATGTTGTGATGCTGAATGTCCAATGAATGCTCTGTTGTATATACTTGTCAAGTTGAAAGGTTGATTGATAGTGAAACTGGGAGATTTGTTCAATAGTACGATACAGTTTGTAATTTGTAATATATGTATATAGATACGCTGGCATCCTTTGCAAATAGTTTGCTCACGTGTGGTGTCAAGTACATAATCCAGTACATAAAATAATGATAATTATAAAACATGTCGAGATTTTGAACAGGATCTAATTAGCCACAGGTGTGCAGGTGTATTATGGAACGAATGGCATGCATGCGAACTGGATTGTATGTGCGAGAGAATTCAAGTTGTGATTTGAAAGAGCATCAAGTATTATTAATAATAATCAACAAGAACTTCAGACTTTGAACTTGCCAATTCCGAAGGTTTACATGGTCATTTTGTTGGTGTAAACTTTATGCCTTGAACTTGATGGACTATGTTTAGCATGTCTTTTGACGACTCCAAGACTGACTGATTGTTTCGACAAGTGTTTGTTTTGGGTTGCCAAACTGTGAAGTGAATCAAGAGCGGTGTCGTCAATTAATGGATTGGGGCAGTTGTTGTTGATGTTGTTGAGTTAGGTTGTGAGTGATATGTTCTGGAATCCTTGCAGTCTAATCGATACGGATCTGCACTTTGAATCGGCTCGTGCTTTTCGGCTGATTGTATCTATATATTCGCCGTTCAAGTACCAGGGAGAGAGATACCCATTTGATCGGTGTTTAATCAGGGCAATCACAAGACGTTGGTCCATTAAATGAATTAGATATATGTATATATATACATCTTCTTATGATTTTGCTGGGTGCAAGCAAGAGAAAAGTCATGTCATCATACATATCGGTGACAGATGTCCGAGATTAGACGAGGGGAGATGATAATGAAAACTTTTGATTGATATTCCAGGTACGAGCTTGGCGATACCTCATTCCTGGAGGTGTCTGCAGGAGTGGAGGAGCAGGACTTTTTTGGCCATTCAAGAGATTTGGACTAGAGGAAGGCCTGAGTGCCCAAAGACTAGGGATTAGTACGTGTAGCGGATTGTGTGGAACACAAAGTGGACGTAGAGACAAAGTCATCAGAATAATGACAAACAAGACCAAGTTTAATTTGTCGTTTGCGGGATGTGGATTCTTGGGCATTTACCATGTCGGCGTGGCAGCGTGTCTCAAGAAGTATGCGCCTCACCTGGTCGTCAATAAGGCTTCGGGCGCTTCCGCTGGAGCTATTGCAGCCTGTTGTCTACTTTGCGACGCTCCTTTAGGTAAGAATCTCTCACAATTCCACACTAATGTTTTGTGTTTTGTCACAGAGGAATACAAGATATGGACTACTGATTAGTAAATTGACGTATCTGAGCCGAGCTTAAGAAGGTGTGTTTATCAGCGGATTGTCTGTCTCCTCAAGACAATGAATGGATTCCAAAAAGCAATTAGCTACCTGGCTGGCTTGTGGGAGAAGAGAAGAAGGTGTCAGTTGTTGTATCCATTCCTTACAGTTGATTGAAATGAGCCTGTTGGGAAAGATTGAGGCGGATGTGAACCTCTTCTTCTTCTCCTTCCGTCACAGTTTCCCTTTGAGGTTGAAGGTATATATTGGTGTTGCGATGAGTTCTATTCTTGTAGGAATTTCACAAAGTGTTTCATAGACACCGAGGTGAATTGGGAGTCGGCTCCTGTAAAATAGAAAGTCGTCATTGTTATTGTTGTTGTTGTTTTAAGGGTTGAAAGGTCTGGTTTAGTTTAGTTGCTGGAAGGACTTGGTTCTGGAAGTTTCTTCTGCCTGGATACGCTCTGGAAATTTCAAAAGCCTTTGTTGGAAGATGTGGTAAAAGTGATATATGTGCGTAGTAAGGGGCCGAGATTCTGAATATAAATCTTGATGGTGAAAAGGAGTTGCTGAGGTCTCAGGTGAGAGGTTTGAATGAATTAGTGGCGTCCTTGGTCCGCCCGACTTACCTCTGGACAAAGTAGGTTCTGGAAAAGAGAAACTTTTGCAGCTATACGTTTCATTTTCAAGGAAGGGACAATGATGAGTAATTGAGGTGCATTTAAACGTTGTTTAATTAATTATGATTAGTCCGGAGAGGACGCAAGGAGAAGTTGCTCAATTCTAGTCAGATGACGGACGGAAGCTCCTGTGAGTTTTATCTTATCTGATGGTGTGGGAATATTTTTTCTACGATATTCGCCAACGCGTTATGTCAGTTTGCAGGGATTTAGAATCACATTTCCTTGTTTTTTGTCCAACGACCATCATCATGATGAGTCTGGTGGTGAAACCGAGATAAAGTTGGCTTTGGCTCGTAGCTTGGACAATTTTATGGAAGAGATGACTGTGAGTTGTTTGCGATATTTTGCGAATATATAGTTTCATTGTAACAAAAATGGCTCATGTAGTACGTAGCTTCATGGAAGACATGATGAAGAGGAGCCTTGAAGTTGCCTTGTTTTGCGCATAACTGCGCATATAAATGAAGCATTAGTGCGTTAGTACTTGGGAGTGTAACTAGGCCAGTTGTAGTAGCAGTAGCAGCGTCAGAAAGCGTTATCAGAAAAAAGAAGAGATGTTGTGTGTATGGATTTGCTCTAAAGAGGACGAGACAGCGCCGCGCTTGTTCAGAATGTGGTGGGTTCACAGCTTGCCATGTAATATTTGCTGACGTTACTTTGTTAGGGTTGTTGGTTGGAATTTTTTCTTGTGGTTGGGTCGTAGTTACGTGGCACGGCCTTGTTTTGGCCCAATCCTGTGTCCCATAGTTCGACACACCCTCCACGCTCAGAAACCATACTCTGTCCTGAGTCGAGAAGTTATTTATACGGGCCACGTGGTGGTGGTTTGAGGATGATGCGTAAATTTCATAATCATGGCGTTAATAGACGAAATGATGAGAGTGTTGGGTGTATGGCCCAGATTTGGAAATTAGCAAAGGCATGTGACAGGTGTGAGGGCTGGAGAAAGTGATTCTACAATGGCTACAATACTGATGAGATGCTTTTTGCTCTGTTTTGCAGGTCAAGTGACAGAAGATGTGCTAAAGATTGCGTCTCAAGCCCGCTCAAAAACGCTGGGACCCTTCAGTCCTTCCTTCAACATTACCAAGATTCTGCGCGACGGTCTTAACAAGGTAACAAGACTCGCTGAGTGGTTGCGCAATTTTGTGAATCCTGAAATCAACAGTAAAAGTATCGTATGGAGTCCGAGCTGGAGTTGCGTGTGTGTGTGTGAGAAAGGGTTGGTTTTTCTTGTTCGATGACGTCCGTGGGGCTGGATGATGGGAGTTTTGCGAAAAAAGGAAATCAGCTGCGTTACTGTTGAGGGAGATGCGTTCGGAATGACGTTACTTTTTACTACTCTGGACGGAAAGGGCTGATGAACAAAGGCATGGGGTTTTGAGAAGAAGTCTGAACGCTTGTTTGCTAGGGCTGAAAAAAGCGGTCAGTCAACCCTTTCAGAAGTTATCAAAGTTTGTGAAAGAGTGGATCATCAGCGACATGGGTTGTGTCTTCGAAGTTGGAGGTCGGAACTGGAAGGTGGTGCTGGTAGGAAATCTTGCGTAGCAACGGGAAAGGAAGATGAGTTTCCAAGATGATCTTTACGTAACCAGCTGATGGGATGAGTGTAGGACGTACACATGCTTTCTTCCTTATGATTCTCTCGGAGTGGAAATTTCTGAAAAGTATTTCTTCTCAAGTGCTTGTTGAGTTGTTGTTGATGAGAGAGTAGAGAAAAGAAGATTAGTTGGGGAAATTTCTGGAAATTGTAAAGAGGAAAAGATACCAAGGATACTGTTTGTTACTGTTGGTTGATGAGGATCTGATATCGCGGTTGAGCAATTTGGAAAGCATGTTAATATGGCGAATCTTTTTGATTTCACAGATCCTACCTGAAGATGCACATTTACGTGTAAATGGCAAGCTTCACATTTCTCTGACACGCGTTTATGACCGACAGAACGTGATTATTTCTCACTTCAACTCGCGAGAAGAATTAATACAGGTAAGAATAGGAGTGTAGAGAATAGAGCCGTGAACTTGACACATGTGTCAGGATTATGCACGTCATTAGGTTAAGCCCGAGTAAGCCGCAAAGGCTATAAAAAGAGCTCTGATTGTTTCATGAGTAAGTAGCGTTTCACATACGAATGCTGAAAAAGAGTTGTGAAAAATTGTATGCGTCATAGCATGTGAATAGTGTTGACAGTTTTTGCAGTATCAATTCAAACAAAACGTCATTGTCGTTCATTACTGCTGCTGTACTCGTGGTGAGGATTTTTCTAGGAGAGCTATTTTTTATTGGAATTTATCGAGTGAAATTCCAGATGGCTTAAAATTGGCAAAAGTAGGATGAGTAAAGGAGGGTATGTATCTGATGAAATTTGTTTTTGAAAAGGCTGTTGTGATCTCAACATTCATTCCTGGATTCTCTGGTTTCTACTTACCTGTATTTCGGGGAGAGTATTACGTTGATGGCGGTTTCACTGATAATTGCCCCATGCTGGATGAGCATACGATTACGGTGAACCCGTTTTGTGGCGAATCGGACATTTGTCCTGAAGACAATACCAGCAACTATCTTGTTGTTAGTACATTTTAAAGCATTTCAAATTTCTATGCAACCGTCCGAAGTCATATCGTGCCGTAAATCATTCTTTGTCATTTCGTCGATTGTATATATAAAACGTTCCAAATCCCAGTGCCGTTAAGAAAAAGTCATATATGTGATTCATGACATGAGCGTTGTGTTGTTGATAAGTTGTGTGAAACTCGGGTTATGTTTAAGGTGATGGAAAGATATGTTTGAAATGTTTTTTGACGTTTTTCGTGTTTGTTGTTTGAAACAGGCGATATTATGTTCCGGTTTCATACCAATTTTTTCGGGGTGGGTGCCGCCGAGATTGCAAGGCGTGCGGTACATGGATGGATGTTACAGCGATAATCTTCCGATTCTCGATGAGAACACGATAACCGTTTCGCCGTTTTGTGGAGAGTCGGACATTTGTCCACGTGACAAAACTGTTAACCTGCTACAGGTTTGCTTAACTGTTTCTCGTTATTGCATGCTTTTTCTCTACCTTTCTCTGTTTTTTCTGTAGTGAAAGTCGTAGTGCTTCTTATATTTTGATTCTTTCCTTTCTTTCCAAGATGATAGTTTTGGGATCAAAATCTAATACAGTTGTTGCTTTTTGCAGATAAACTTGTCCAACACGTCGATCGAACTGTCGCGGCAGAATCTTTACCGATTCTCGCGTACACTGTTCCCGCCAAGGCCCGAGATTTTGTCGAAAATGTGCCAACAAGGATTTGACGACACTTTGAGATTTTTGGTACGAAATGACTTGATTGGATGCAGCACCTGCATGGATGCTCAAATTACTGGACTGAATGAGCCCATTAGCCCTTTGTCTACCAAAGACAAGGAGTTTGATAACATGATGGCCGAGGACTCTTGTAACCAGTGCAGAGCCCAGAAACAGGTAACTTGGATAATTAATTCATACTATGTTATTTTGGACTTGAGTTGAACTGAGAGTACTGACACAGTTTGTGGTTTTACAGGCGGCTTTGCTTGACAGTCTTCCTGACACTGTCGTATCGATTCTTCAGGATGCGATTGAATCAGGGAACAAGGGTCTTCTTAACTGGCTGTTTTCGCATCAAAGTGTCCGGCTACTTTCTTTGATGTCCCTTCCGTGCATAATACCTGCGGATATAGCGTATGCGGCTGTACTGAAGGTGTTTGACAATGCTCCCAAGCTGAAGTACAACCTCAAGACTCTAAGTGCAGCTGTTATACAACTTCTGACTCAAACTATCGCACGCCTTAGTTCTTCCCCAAATTATACCGCAAAACTTACTTGCCAATTAGCCTTTACTGAATACAACAGAGGTGAGTTTGAAATACTGTTGAAAATGGCTGTTTTGAAATTTTAATCTTATCATGATGTTAAATTTATTATTCAGACTTAGAAGCACCTCCCCAGATGATGCAACGGAGACCGTCCGTTAGGAATAAAGTCAACTTTGGTTTCGTCCTGAATATCGACAGGTGAGTTGGCCATTATGGATTTTGGAGTCATAAATGAAAAATGTCGAAAATATGAACAAAGTTCAATGTGGGGTTTGATTTTGCAGAGATTCATCAATGCAAGAATATGACAATGCCCTGACTGAGAAATCAAGACTTGTTGATATTGAGAGCATGGATGACGACACCTTTGACCACTGCTTGAGCGTTACATCACATCAGGATGATGTTCGAGCATCGTACTACCTCAATGACGGCAACAGTTACATCCCCTACAACTATGGAGCGCTAAAACCAAAAGGAACTGTAGAAATCGTTGATATCACCGATTCCTGAGATTCGTAGCTGCATCAGAATGTTTGTGAAAAAGTGATATACGCAAATAGAAGTAACGTCTCGCGTTCTACCAATTACATTATCAAGAAAATTAGTACTCGCATATTAGATAGGGAAAAAGTGGTACGTTTATTTCGGTCGGACAGTGGAAGACGGTTTAAGCGGATTGGTCGCTTTTCGTTTGTGAGTGGAACTAAAGTTTTAAAACACTTCGCAACAATACCCCAGTTTGTAACACAATGCCTAAAACATTTTTCGTTCAAAAGAAATGAACATGGTGTTCAAAGTTAAGATTGATCGTATATGTATTGTTACTGTTACTTTTTCTGTACTGTGATGCTCTAGACTAAGTTCGATGCAACTGTAGGAAAGATTATGTGCTCTTTTCCAGGCAAATGCCAAAAATGATTACCAGGAGTGCTTCTACCATTGTAGTGTAGGATCTAAACTTGGTGCTTGGCACCGATGGGATAGCTGACACTATCTTTTCATATGTATCTCGACTACTCTAGTGCAATTTAGCTGTAAGAATGTATTATTAGAATTCTAGGTTCTTTATTACGTATGTTATTGTATGTACTATCAACTTCGATTGTTGACTGTGGTTTTACTTTACGTATACTGGGAGCAATGAGTCAGTGAGCGTGATCAGGTGCCTGGTTTCACTTGTGCAAACCATGTATTACGGTCTTTCAACATTTTTAGCGTTGATGTCCGATCAAATGCTAAAAATGAGCACTTGTTTACTCCATTCACAATTTAAAGTAAAGGAAATTTGATAATGAGAGGTATTCGAAGGGTTGTTGTTGGATTATTTTATGTAATGTTCATGTGCAATGTAAGACGAGGAGTATTTCCTTCAACATTTGATTTGAGCTCATAATGGACAGTGGCATCTTACCTCAATCATTCTTGAAGTTACGCGAAACACTCACATGTGATCAGGGATGTTCCAGCTTCTCTGAAACCAAATTGGTTTCTTTTAAAAAAGCCGGTTTGAGGAGAGTGGCCTTTTAATTTTGCGTCTGATCTGTGCACCTGGCAAATAGAAACGAGCAAAACGTTCTGGAGTCATCGATTCAGGATTGTGCAGGATTGGCGGCAAATTTTGTATCTGGTCGACAGATTGCCTCGACAGTGTTGCATAATCCGGCTTTGTTTAGGATTGGAGCACGTGATATCATAAAGCTTTTTAACAGCATTTATAATACTCGTGAATGTTGAAGTTTTTTCCACTGATATATTTCGACAAACCCACCTAAAATGTCTGTGGTTAACATAAAAGAAATGGACCAGTTTGAAAAAACTATCAAGTAAGTCACTCGTTACCTGTAAAAGTATTTGGCTGCATTAGTGTATAAAAAAGTAGATATTGAAAACATGAGACATTATATTATTAATAACTTTGTTTATTGTTTATGGTGATTCTCAGAACAAGTTCGCTGGTTGTCATCTTGTTTTCTGCTCCGTGGGCTCAACAATGTCAGACGATTGAAACCGTCTTCAAGGAGCTGCATGAAGAGCACAAGGTATCTATAATCCGCTTCCTAAATTAATTGAGTTTTACGTTCTTTCTTCAAGTGTATGGTGACAGTCAAATACGGAATTTCTTTTTATAGGATGTCGTCTTTGCTAACGTGGAAGCAGAAACCATTCCTGAAGTTTGCATGTCCAAAAACGTAAACTCTGTTCCAACTGTACTTTTCTTCAGGAATGGAGAAGTAGTTGACAGGGTTGACGGTGTCAAAGTTTCTGAAATAACCTCCAAAGTCAAGTCGCTTGTGAGTCTCCAACTTTACACCAGTCAATCTGTGCTTCATATATATATATACGGAACGAAATTGATCGTGTTCACGATATTATGTGGTTTCAGGCACAAGAAGCTGGTGCTGCTCCAGCGGTCACTACCGAGAAACAAGGGCAAGCCAAATCCCAAGAACCTATCGACGAGCGATTGAAAAAGTTGATCAGCCGAGAAAATGTCATGCTGTTTATGAAGGGCAATCCTGACCAACCAAGATGTGGGTTCAGCCGAACTATTGTCGAGATACTACGGGGATCTGGGTAAGTCGTCTTCCCAGTTAGCCATTCACGGTTTAATCGATCAGAACTCTCAAAACAGAGACTTTTTTTATGCAGGGTATCATTTGGCCATTTCGACATCCTCCAGGACGAAGAAGTCCGCCAAAGCCTAAAGACTTTTGTGGACTGGCACACGTATCCACAACTTTACGTTAAAGGTGAATTGGTAGGGGGACTCGACATTGTTAAAGAACTCCAGCAAAGTGGAGAACTTCAGAGTACGTTAAGTGGTTGATTGCATTTCTAAAGACAACTTGTGATTAATTACCGCTGAAATTGATTGAAAATCTGTTGTATACTTTCATATTGTGAACATTTAGTGTGCCGAAATCTTGAAATCGCAATAAACTGCTCTTGTTTCAGTTTTAGCCCGTTGGCTAAGTTGCCTTGAAATAACGATCCCGAACTTTATTTGTATGTTTTAGAGAAAAAACTTCTTTCTATATAATATACTGACATGAGCATGTCTTATCAGATTCAGCTGGGCCACTCAAAGATATCTTGGACAGCTTGGCAAGTCCAAGGTCAAGTGAGATATGACCATAGCCTGGCAATAGTGCATACCTATCCGTTTGATTACAGCACGTAAGCGTAAGTTTTAACATGTGCGTGTACAATAGAATCATTGATAGTGCAATACCAAGATATTGTCCGTCAGTCGAATTAATCCAACCACCTGCTGCACGATGAACTGTCATCAGGCCGGCTGAAGACCACCAGCGGTTAAAAGGTTCAAGCTAAATTAAGCGAATTCACTATTGTAGCAGGTTCATCATGGCGGTCGCTGGAAAAATGACGCGACAATTGCCGGGCATCGGAGAGGAGTTCAAGCAGTATAGTTACAAAAACGTAAGTCAGCGTTACTTCCCTGTAGTAAGAATTCTAAAATAACGTGCATTTCATTTAACTTATAGGTACTGGACTGGATCATAACTATCAACGACCCAAGAGAAATATGGGCAGCACAGCCGACGTACTTGATGTCCGAAATTGTTTTCCTTACCGTTGGATTGCTAACTTTCATCCACTGTGAGCAATATTCGAAACTAAACAACGATAAAAACGCTTCTGCCTTCATCTATTAACATTGATGAGCCTTTGATATCTGTATTTGCAGCCCAGCGAGTTGGAGGACGCTTCAAGTGGCTTTGGCTCGGATGTATTTGCCATGGCTTCTTCGTCGAAAACATGACGTTCTGGAATGAGGAATACATCAACAACTTCTGGCATTCACAAACGACAATCGTACTGCTTGGAAGACGGCTGCCACTACACATTGTATTCTTATGTAAGAATCATTAAAAAATATGTCGAGAGTTCCTTGACAGTTATTTTATTTCAATATATGTATTTTTGCCTGCAGATCCCACCTTCATCTACACCGCTTCTGCCATGGTTTCGAGACTGCGTCTGAATCTGGTCCAACAAGCTCTCGCCACTGGCTTGACCGTCGTTCTGATCGACATGCCTTACGACATCATGGCCGTCAAGTTTGTCCACTGGACATGGCATGATACAGATCCTAACATCTATGACCGGCACTACTGGGTTCCATTCACGTCATACTACTTCCACGCCACATTTGCGTGTAGCTTCACTTTAGCTTTCCACGGTTTGCGAAAACTATTCTGCAAAAATGACCCTGACAACATGTGGAAGTCTGATAGCCGATGGAAAAGAGAGCTTCTTTGCACGGTTCTTGCTGGATTCTGCGGTATGCCCGGTGGCGTCTTCCAGTTCTTGCCATTGTACCATCCACTTCACGATTACTATGGCATCCATACCGAAAACTGCGTTATTGCTCTGGCCGCCATCTATTTCTTGATCGCCTGGAGAAACGATCGGAATCCAAAGAATATCAAAGAAGCCCGGCCTCAAGGTACCAAAAACAGTTCAGGGCGAATTCTCACTAGGATGCGTACTTTCTAATGAGTTTTACGTTTTTGATGTTTAGCAAAATCCGGATTCTATATCAACGAACTCATGGTTGGGTTGGTCATCCATTACCTTTTGTACTGGAGCATGGCGGCTTTCTGGAACCCAGAGGATGAAGTTTCTATCGGGTTGCATGAAGAAATTGGACCTTGCGACGAAATACAGGAAATCCCAACTGTTTTCACGTTGGTTACTGGCGAAGTAAGATTTCGTTTAGCTCGAACTAACATGAGTTAGCGACTTGTTATAAAATCCGGTATTCTGTTTGAAGCCTGCACGTCGAAGAAAGTTCCTGTGTCTGGAGGATTACGACGAAAAGTACTTCGATTTCCACTGCGTTGATAAGCTTCCGAAGAAAGGTGCCACCTGGTATACCATTTGTGGAACTCCGTTCCCGAACAAAGCGGAATATGTACAGGTATGGATGGGAAGTTTGTAATCAAGCAGGTTCTGATTTCGCCAATCTTACTGACGATTTTCTATCTGAATTAGGTGCTGACCTTGATTTGCTTCATCGCCTTCATGGTTTTCCGTACTATGCTCTTTGCAAGCGGTCCAGAATGGCGTCTGAAGGGTAGCGACGACAAAGTATCGAAAGCTGGTGCAAAAAAGAAGCAATAAGCTACAGGTACTTCTGGAACTTTCTGTTAAGAATGATTAAAGAATTAACATTGAAGGGAAATGGTTTTTGACTTCATTATGTTGTGTGTATCTGTATACATGTTACTTCATACACTGTTTAGTGACATTTAAGGACTAAATGCCCGAGAAACGAGAGCCATAGAGCAACCGGAATCAAGATTGTCATCGAGAGAAGAGCAAGCGCGGGAAGCAAATGTTTGTTATGTTTCGTGATGCAAGTTGGCTCGGATTCTAGTCACATGTCAAAAAGACGTAAAAACAAGTGCATTTTTAAAATGTTTTCGCAATTCTCAACTCATTATATGCTGAAGTGTCATAACATTGAAGCTTGATATATATAGTTTCCTGAAGACGTTCGGGAAGAATGAGTTTCTCCATAGTGAAGACAGCTGATCGTTAAAGAAAATGCTTTGCTGATTAAGCAACCCGAAGTTTTTAACTGTTGTGCTTTTGCGGCTTGAGGCACACGACATGTACATTTTGCAAGTGAGTTTACCAGCACCATGGGAATTTGGACACTATGCGGAAAGCTTCCGCGAAACTTGTCAACTTCGAATTTCGTAAAACTGCAGCGAATTTGTGTTTGCATACAAAGACGGCAGGACCTATCATCTTTAACAGTTTTGAGAGCTTCTTCCGGATGGCATCCAGTTTCAGGCTCTTGGGTCAAGTGTTACAAGTTTTGCTTTCCTGCAAGAGATGATTTAGTCAAACGAAGTGTGTGGAATGTTGCGGTTTCGCAACAGAGGAATAAAACATCTGCATCGTCTTGTAAGTGGAATATATTTATCGTTCTTAAAAAGTTATGGTTATCGGATGACTTACATGCTATCGATTGTGATCCGTAACTTCAAAGTACATATGTAATTCTAAAAAAACACAAACCTGTTCACCATGCATCTGTAACTGGAATCAATCTGATTGTACAGCTTAGAAGGTGAATCGAATACACACACGTAGCCTAGCCTCTTAGACCACTTTCAGTTATGGTTGCAGTCTAAAGTTGTTGATAGCGGTGGTTTCCGGAGGATTGGTTGAATGAAGTACTTCTCGGGGCTTAAAATGATCCCAACTTTCGGCACATCGCTAGGCCTGCCTTTATTAGGATGCGCTACAAATTCAAACTTCTGCAGTAGGCCCACGAAGAACAAGAAGAACTCTTCCTTGGCCAGGCTTTCTCCCGGACATGCACGCTTCCCTGTTTCCAAAAGTGACTCAGTGCATCACATTCTCATTGATACCATCAAACTGTAGTTTTGCTTTCTTCAAAATATACCTGCGGAAAACGGAATGAGAGCGTCATACTTGATCACTTGGTTGTTAGAATCCAGGAACCGACTAGGTCTGAAGTTCTGAGGGTCTCCCCAGATTTTTTCATCGTTCAGAACATAGTGGATGTTTGCTGCGACGACAGTGTCCTTTGGTATATGGTATCCATTCAGAGCTATGCACAATAATCGGTTGCACAATTAGTCCACAGATTTTTCGACTAGTTCACCCTGGAGAGATTTCAAGACTTACTAGTATCTTGGACCACACTGTGGAATAGGCCAAGGGGAACCAGGGAAGATTTGCGCAAGATTTCCATCATTGTAGCTTCAGTATAGGGCATTCTATAATAAGACAGTAGTTGAAAGTCTCGAGCGTTTTAATCCAGGCAGTAGCTGAGGATTTTAACGGGCGTTCAGGCGGTAGAAACATTCTTACCTCTTCCGATACTCCAGGACAACTGTATGACTTCCAATGATTTCGTCGATTTCTTTGTGAATATTGCCTTGCACTTCCGGGTACATCACCATATACAGAAACGCCCAGTACAAAGTAGTGCTTGTTGTATCAGCTCCAGCCATAAAAAGGTCGAGCAGGACCACCAGTAATGAATGTTCTGTTGGAAAGTCAGGAAACCATTAGGTCAGTGAAATGGCTAGTGAAATGTGTACTGCTTCTTTGGTGATACAAGGTACAATGACAAGTACCTCCTTTCTGTTTGAAAAAGCTGGAGGATGGATCACAAGTCCTTTCGATTTCCAGCAGGTATGAGTCTATGAAGTCGCGTCGGTTGCTGGAGTCAAAGGTTCCTTTATGTTCTTGTATGATCGAGTATAAGAACTGGTGAACATCTTGGATCGAGGTTGCGAACTCCTTCCAGCGAGTTAGACCAGGAGCTACGTTAATCAGCCACGGGAGAAACAGCAAAGGTCCAGTGTATTGTGTATCAGCTAGATCCCTATTATCATCAAATTATATCTGATCAGTGTTTCAGCTACCTAACAGACAACTGACGCTTAATTCTGATAAGCTGAAATGGAAGTACTTACGCTCCAGTCTTCTTCAGCATGATCTGCATGAATTCATCATCATGTTTGTACCTTTGACCGCAGGTGATTCGCCAAATCACATTCAAAACCGCAGTTGTAATACGTGTTTGAAGATCCACAGGTGTTTCGCTATCCCGTCTATGAAGGCAGAGCAGGAATACATTTTCACCTTGCTTTCCCCTTGAGTAAAAACCGAGACTTAAAATGTCAACTTACATCAAACCTTCCACAAGTTCATCAATTTCTTCGTGTACAAACAGTTCCGTTGTCTCCTTGCCAAGTCCAAGTTCCTTTAACTGTCTAACAGTGAATTTACGTTGCTCAGCCCACGTTTTGCCTTCGCTGCAAACGAGGCCTGTGTGGGAGAAAGCATCTTCATGTACCCATTTTTTTCGAGAAAGTTTGGAAAGTTACAATTGTTTTGCGTACCTTGACGAACTCCGTTGTTGCGAACCTCGAGCATTTTCAAGTCCGGGCGTCCACAAAAAGCATCATCGCGGAAGGCATCTCGGATGACCTGGTTGTCGTTGAGTACCACAATCCTGTCAAAACACATAATTTGGCAAATGATTTTGATGGACTGCATAGTTTTTTTTGGATTCGAAAATTTCAAAAAAATCCAAATGACTGTTTATAAATTATCTCACCTGTAATTGCCCAAGTGGAAGGAGAAGACACTGCCGTACTTGTCCGCCAAAGTTTTGAGAGCTGCCTGTGGACTTTTTGCCATAAATGGCATGTATCCGAAGATTGGTATTCGAATAGGGCCTGGAGGGAGGGGAAACTTTTTGGCTTTCCCTTTGACAATATCAAAGAGAATAGCAATTTTCAACAATACTAGAAGAATGAAGGTGCTAAGCGCCAAGTAGGAACCACCGAACATTGTCGTGAGTGTTGCAGATTCCCCGGGTGAAACACAAGGGAAAGGATGATAAAACACAAAGTTGCAAATAGATATCTGGGTGTTTGCAGAGCAGAGTCTTTTCTCCGAATGCAGTGATTGGGTCAGTAACTGCACCTTTTTCGGTTAGATAACATACCTTTGCCACTGCTTTCAAGAGTGAGATAAGGTTTGTGCAGAGAGAGATTAAATGCAGGGATGTAATACAGTTTATTAATAGTCGAATAGTTAACCAACGAAAAAATCTTGGTGGCTGGGGATGTTGGCGTCGGTTTCAGGGGTGCCATATCTGGAGCAAAATAACGTTTCATTCCAATGCAGTCAAGTTGCATTACATGAACATGAAGGCGGACGAGGTGTAGATTTCGTCTGATACAAGTTCAGGAAGGTGAACAAAGGAAGAACGTTGATGATGCTGAAGATGGCTGGATGATAAGCCCCTAGGAATTCACTATGTAACTGCTCTTTTTGTTGTTCGACAGCTGGACCCCCTCCCGCTTCCGGTGAAAGGGCGAAGTTCACCTCATTCTTTGTCCTGGCGTCCATTGTAATCGGGTTAGTAGAAAATATTTCGAATGCATCATGGAAACTGACAAGTTTGGGCTAGACCAGCAATTATAGCGGAAATGGTTCATGTGTCACCTCTAAAAGGTCGATGTTGCTGTGCTCATCGCTTGTTGAAGTGACGACAATCGCTTTTGAATCACTTGGCCTTAGTCTGGATTTTTTGTTGACGCAATTTGTTTCTGAATGAATTCGCATGTATGTTTGCAGATTTTTCGCGTACCAGTTGTACTCTATTTGGATACGGTTTTCGACGTTGTTGCCACCCCATTCCGATTTGCTTCCAAGACCTCCAAACGATGACTACATTTATGTGTATGACCCATGTAAGCCTCACTACGTTACGTTGCTACATAGACGAGTTATATATGTAATATGTCCTGGAACTTGTTTTATTGGTACAGATTATGGAGAGGCAGGCAGGTGGAAGGTCCAGCTATTTCCATGGATGATTCGGGGCCATGATCCAGCATTCCGAATCGCTAGACGGCTAGCTGAGGACACGCGAAGCAAAGATCCGGAACGGAGGCGGAAGGCGATTGCTTTGTTAAGCGAGTTGGTGCTGGAGGGTAAGTTTGTGCTGGACAATAAAAATATGATTATATCAAATGGGATGGCGGAAATTGAACCGGAGATGGGACAACAAAAATGCTATTGGGGATGTCATGTAGATTACCACTGTGACCAACTGGCGCATTACATGGATGTGGACACTAGCATTGCGTTGGCACATTCGGAAGCCATGTACCGATTGATTCCAGCACATGGTGATGCAACTGCAAAGTACCCGGATGTAATTAAAGATGCATTTCCCGTTTAGCTTGATACTGACCCGCTGGACGAAGGAATGTTTCATTCATGGTTGATTTTTGCTTGCAGCAAACAAACCTTGGACAACAATTGAGAGACCTGTTGAAAATTTTGCCATCTGGGAACATTCATCAAAGGGTCCATGCTGGAAGTGACGCTGCGGTCAAATTGTACACGCAATCTGATGATGAAATCAATCTGTGGTTCCAGGTAAGTGAAGGTGTGTTGACTAATAATTTGAATCCTAAATTGTATATGAGGTTGCAAAAGGCTTTAATGGTTTTTGCAGGACCATGTCGCAGTACTTGATCCTGACAGCGTTGTGGGAGTTAAAGTGTTTCGGAAGAAAAGACTTTCGGAGCCGGAGTTTCTAATTCCTTGTCTTGAAGCTATTTTAAGTCATTCTAGACTCCTGGAAACTGTGCCTAGTAAGTAAAAAGGTGTACTGTATTTATCGCTAGCTAATCGCTATGCTATGCATTTGGTTATTGTTGCAGTTAAGCATAATTGCCTATAATTTATGATCAACAGTATTGCTACGGAATCATATTATAGAGCTCTTACTGGTCATCGCTGAAAAGTATCGTCAAAAAGATGATATTATGCAGTTGGTCGTGAAAATTTTGGCCAACTTGTCCTGTGATCCTGGAATGCGTTCGTACATCAAAGATACGGGTAAATATAACCACAATCACAATTTTACTATATACGTGCAGTATGATGGGTAGCGTCAATTTTGTTTTTCTGTGGGGCAGGTCTTATCCGACTTTTGGCCGAGCTTGCCACATCCTCCGACATCAGATTGTGTCTACCAGCAAAAAGAGCTCTACACAATCTGGATCGTGACTCCATCTCCCCTATTTTGCCCCCAGGAATGTACCAGCTATATCCTGATTTCCGGTATGACGAGAACAACCTTGACGTTGACATAATTTTTGTCCATGGGTTGCTTGGAGGGGTGTTCCGTACATGGAGGCGAGAAGATCAAGCTGCAGGTGAGATTGATACCGGAGGAACAACCAAACACTTAACAATGGATGTTAATTAACTGATGCTGTGCATTCCAGTAATGAAAGTTGCATCCGCTCCGAAGCCTGGATACGTGGAATTTATTATGGAGAAACTACATGGGGCTATAGCCCGGACCTGGACTACGAAGGACTCTGCTGACGAAGACCAAGGTAGACAATGGGTAGCAATTAACAATGACACTGTTGACGGATGTCACTTAATGATGTATTGATTGCATGTTGAACAGAAAGCTCTTTTATTTCTCGAACCTGGTCGAATGGGGAATGGGCAATTCACTACGAGAACTACGAATCCCCCGTCTGCCCCCTCGGTGCATCAAGCCAATGCTGGCCTCGCGATTGGCTGCCGGAAGACATTCCTAACGCTAGAATTTTGGCAGTGAATTTTGACAGCTTCGTATCCCACTGGGCTAATGCGTATCCGTTGGAAAACACAGGGTAGGTCAAAGTCTTGATACCGCAACGCAGTTTTGCAGAGGAGGGTTTTTTGCAAGAAATACGTCTAGAAATTTATAGCCAAGTTCAACTTGTTTTTTTATTTCAGACGCAGTTTGCACGAGCGAACTACTGAACTGATGGAAAAACTCGTCTCGAGCGGTGTTGGAAACCGTCCAGTTGTCTGGGTAGCTCATTCAATGGGAGGGTTGCTAGTGAAACAGTTATTAACTCGATGTAAGTTGAATCTGATGTGTCTGATACAGCTAAAATTAGAAATGCCAGCGACACTGTTTCCTATTTCTGACTTCCAGCCGCCGAAAGTACAAACGAGCAAGTGCGTAAAATTTCCAAGAACACCCGGGGAGTGGCTTTCCTCAGCGTGCCTCATTTTGGATCCAATGTTGCAGCTAAAACGACGGCTGGTGTAGCCAGGATACTGATGCCCACGGTCGAGGTTAAGGAACTTGTTTATGGATCCGAAAAATTGAAGAATCTGAATGAAGAATTCCTAAGACTGAGACAAGCTAATCACTACAAAGTTGTCAGTTTTGGCGAAACTCAAGAAGTACCTTTCAGTGGCCTTGGAGTAAAATTAATGCTCGTTCCTCTTTCTTCAGCAGGTAATTTTTTGTACTTTTACGCTTGAAATTTTGTCTACCAAATCTCCAAAATTGGCTGATTTCATGTTTAATCTAGATCCCCGCTGTGGAGATTTCTTCTCAATCAATGTCAATCACCTAAATATATGCAAGGTACGATATCATGACATAGACCTAATCATTCTTGTGTTCCATGTCTCAGTATCTACAGAATATTTCGTGTGGTTTCAGGTTCGCTCACGAGATGCCTTCGTATATCAGAAAATAGTGGATCTTGTTGAACACGTGCTCAAAACTAAAGAAAACTGGGATAAAAACGAAGCATTATCGCCGCCTAGTTTATTCCATGCGCAGTTCAGAAAACGGCGTTCAAGTTTTTTAGACAGTACTTTTAGAATTTTGAAATTAAGTTGAAATCTGTTCTAGTTTATTGCTTTAAATCAAAGTTATTTTTCGAAAGGCTGTCTACAGTCACAGTCATGTAACTCACAACCAAATGTGATGCCACAGGAAAGTATTCATGAATACCAGTACTTAATTATATACATACAGCTGTTACAGATTCTATTC
Source organism: Sphaeridia pumilis (assembly GCA_034698345.1). NCBI lineage: Eukaryota > Metazoa > Arthropoda > Collembola > Symphypleona > Sminthurididae > Sphaeridia > Sphaeridia pumilis. The sequence goes on from JAQGBJ010000195.1 coordinate 41,885, forward strand.
AATAAATATTTTATTAAGACTCTTTGAATTGACCGAAAACTGTTTTGGCTAGATGAAAAACTTCTAGTTCAACATTCAACATGACCCACTGTTCTCAATTGGACAAATTGTCCTTTTCCGTCGCTTCGTGCATAAAGGTTGTAGGTGACAATTGGCTAATTGCGGATCACAAAAGGCATTTACGACATACACATCAGGTGAAATTGGTCAGGTAAACCACATGTCATAATCACATTGTCAAGTCCGTAAACAGAAATCGCCAAGTGCTTATACTTTCAGTTTCATCTCCCACACACACATTTGCCAAAGCAAATATGCGAACAGGTTGTGCAAAGTTGTTTGCCATGCCATGAGGCCTGATTGTTGCTGACAATTCAAGTTGCTGAAAGATCAAAAGTACGACATTATCATTGTGCCCTTTGTGTCAGTAAGATTTAAAAATCTTGAATCTTGTCCTTAAAGACTAAAAGATAACCAATAACTTTCGCCAGCGGCTTTAAATGCGTGAATGTCGTCCCAGGATTAGCTCGACGCCGCTGCTGACCAAAGGTTGCAGGTCCTGTTTTTGTTTTACCAAACTCGTCCGACTCGACTAATTTAACGTTCTACATATTCTACGCGCAAGTAGAAATAACTTTTCCTCTTCAATGTTTAAAGATAACAAGGGAATATTTTTCCTCGGTATAAAGTGATATTTGCTTTGCTACAACATTTCCTGTTTTAGTGCTCGGTTTACTTTCGCGGCAGTTTGCGAAAGTTGAAATGACCTTGATGACAGAATCGTAAAGGGACATTTGACAGAATCAGTTTATCACGTGCAGTTCTGGTGAGAACATTCTATAAGTCTGACGTCTGAGATCTACTATTAAAATTAAATGTGAAGACAAAGAGCCAGGAAAGTGGACAAGAATCACGGTCTCCAGCAACCCTTTTAGTAAACGTTTCTTTCGATAAGTGTAAAGAATCTTGCGTCTATGCATTTTAGTGCAGTGCCTTTCCAAACGTTGTTTTGGATTTAATGTCTAAGCGTTAAGGTCGAGTTGAATCATTCAACTTGAATGTGACACACTGACGAGATCAAACGAAATTGTCTGCAAGGACGACGCTGCGACCAAGTTTCCCGTTGCTTTATTGTGACAATCACCCGTCTGGACCTTTAGCGTTTTTTATCCGTAGAACCGCAATTATTAGTGAAGATACTTGAACAACGTGAAGGTTATGGTCAAGGACGCCTTATTCATTAACGTCTTAATTACTCTGAATGCCAAGTTCGTCCGCCAACAATTATAATTGGCATCCACTTCACTCTGATAGTTCCATTGTTGAATCCAAAGTTTATAGTCCCCAAGTATATTGGTGAATGGAATCACAAGTGCAATATGTGTATACGGAATAACACATTGGTGGTCTAGATAAGTCATTTCGTGGAATATTTAGCTAAAGTTGCAACTACCAGTGTCAGTATCTAAAATGGCGATTCAGCTGGATAACCTTGGGCCTTGGGACTGGATAGTTTTAGCAGGTGAGATGGCGGTTTTTGGTACAAAATGGCTATATAATCACATTCAATTACACTTTTACTTTCACAGGTGTTTTGCTCGGATCCATGTTAATTGGCGTTTGGTATGGCTTCATCAAACAGCAAAAGACCAATATTGACCTGTTGGTCGGTGGCAGAAAAATCGGAATGCTTCCAAGTACTCTGTCCCTCCTGGCGACAAATATGTCGGCCATTTTAGTTTTAGGTACCAAATTAAGAATTAGCTATCAAACCAGTTTTGGCAGTATCAAAATCGATAAACGTGATAAATTTCAAACTCCAATAGGTTACACTGGAGAAGTGTACTCAAATGGGACACTGATTGCGGATATGTGTCTCACAAGTCTTATATTCATCCCTCTGGGCGGGATTCTCTTTTTGCCCACGCTGTACAACTTGCGCTTAACCAGCGTTTATCAGGTAAGGAGTGATTTAGACTTGGAAATTTTGCAGATGGATGCCCTGAAATTAATATATCGCTCTTCAACTTCAGTATTTGGAATACCGCTTCGACTCGGTTCCTGTGAGACTTTTGACCACGGCAACGTTTATGCTTCAAACGATACTGTATTTGGGGGTTGTACTATTCGCCCCAGCGGTGGCGCTCAAAGCGTTGATCGACTTTCCTGTTCAATATGCCATGTTGATCATAGGCATTTGCGCTGCGGCGTACACTTCTGTGGTAAGGTCTTCAAGAACGCTTGTAGCTTTTTTCTGAACGATATGTCAAAGTAGGTTTGTGAATGTTGCCATTTCAGGGTGGAATGAAAGCAGTTGTCTGGACTGATGTATTCCAAATTCTTATCGTAAGTTCGAATTGGCTAGCTTGAATTTTGACAAGCTGCTGAACGAACTAATATATTTTGTTTCATCAGATGCTTGCTGGTATGTTGGCGATTTTAATCAAAGGCATTCTGATCCTTGGCGGGGTTGAAAAAGTTTACGAGACAGCAGTCGAACATCAAAGGATAGAATTGATCAAGTAAGTTAACATTAAACAATTTCTCTGTTAAGTTTAGCTCAATATTCGTGATTATTCCTTGTTGTAGTTATGAAACGGACCCTTTTATCCGACACACTTCTTTGAGCTTCTTGCTGGGACCTGGTTTCGGCTGGATGGCAGCGTTTGGATGCAACCAAATGACAGTGCAGCGCTATTGCAGTATGAGCTCATTCAGAAAAGCTTTTGGGTAATTATCAAAATCGAAGATTGGCCTGGTGGAAACTGTAAAGCCATTCAAAATAATAATTTAATTTCAGAGCCATGATGTTAGTGACTCCGTTGATTATCTTCACAATGGGGCTGGCGGTAGCTTGTGGAGTGGTCGTTTTCGCCGCTTATGCTGGATGTGACCCTTTGAGTAGAGGCGCCATTGAGCGAAGTGACCAAATAGCTCCGCTCTTCGTTCTCCAGTACCTGTCGTCATCGCCAGGCCTGGTAGGACTTTTTGTCGCTTGCCTCTTCTCGGCAGCTTTGAGCACCTTGTCCAGTGGAATCAACAGCCTTTCGGCTGTTTTCGGTACTCTTATTTGAAGTCCACTAACACTGCCAAACTCATGTGCACGCGTTTTTTACATGAATTTTATGGTTTCTTGGTCCTTGCAGTTGAAGATTTTCTACGCAGAAGTAGCTGCTTCTCAAAAATGACGGACATTTCCCAAGGCTACATCACGAAGCTTGTTGGTAAGTAAAAACCTGTGAAGAGATCAACCAACCTGAAGTTTCTGACAGTTACAATGGATACTTTATTTGTAGGTCTCATGTTCGGAGGAATAGCCATCGGAACAGCTTTCGTGGTTCAGAATCTAGGAGAGGTACTTCAGGCTGCCATCATTGTCAACGGTGCTGTCACTGGACCTATTTTGGGTGTATTTGTTCTCGGTATTTTGTTGCCGTTCGCCAACAAACATGTGGGTCAATCGATTGTGTATGTTAGCATCCGATATCATTGTTTTGGAAGTTGCAGTCAATAGGGGTTTGTTGATTACAGGGCGCCTTGTGGGGTATGCTTATTGGGCACGCTTGCACAATGGCAATCAGCTTTGGAGCTTTGGTTTACAACCCATCTAAAATGCACACGTTACCCCTGTCTACGGACAATTGTACTGAATCTGACTGGATTGGCTATAACGAAACGATTACCTTGGAACGACAAGCGGAATGGGTCTTGCCTGTTGCGGAACCGTAAATAACTTTTTGTTTCGAATCGAGTTGATAGCTCCTTCAGAGACAGGTGTAATCGAAGACAATTTCTTACAGAGAATGGCCGTTGAAGATATTCTCAGTATCTTACTTGCTTTATCCCTTCATTGGCTGCAGTATAACAGTGATTCTTGGAAGTCTGATAAGTTTGTGCAGCGGTAAGAGTTACTAGAGTTAATTTTTATCATAATTTTATTGGTTAGAAGCTAAATAGCAACCTTTTTGCCGTTGTAGGTCCTTCGAAGCTGACCAAGATTCAAGAACCGTACGTACATCCAATCTACTCAAAAATCAAGAAACTCTTCATTGGGGATCATAAACTGGATCCGGATGACATTATGAACAGGAGCAGAAATGCAGACCTTGATATGAAATTCAGCAAGGGTATTCAGATTACTCCCGTGAAACCCACTGCCGCAGGCAGTGGTGTGGGACATTTCACTGTAGCAGCTTACGAAAATCGAAGTTTTCAAACGTGATATAACCCTTACAATGATGTCGTTTTAATTCACCGAGATTTGTAGAAACATAATTACGCTTAAAAAGATGGACACTATGCTATCGTGCCATCAAGACAGATATCATTCACTTTTTACTTCGCGTGAAAACCATCGTATGAGATGGCGTCCATTCATCTTGGTAATTTTCTTGTCTATTCGATCGAAGATTTAAATTTGAGAACTGTTGTGGTAGACCCGGCTCCCTGCTGAGTCTTCCTTGGCGTTGATCATATGAGTTGTATCTTGGAGCACCTCGTTGAGAGTCTCGTCGATAATCGCCTCTTGTATTGCTCAAATCTTCGTCGTAGTACTGTTGCTGAGTAGATGGTTCTCTAGGACCTCTGTGTTCGGGATAACTTTGCCGTTGAACATCATCCCTGAAACTTCTTTGATCACCGTAATTTTGTCTCTGGTTCTGGTAATCCGAACGTTGCTGTTGTTGCTGGTGATATCCACCACGAGGAGTTGTCTGAGGTCGATCCCGTTGGTAGAAAGATTGCGGTTGCTGCATTGGCTGCCTACTTGAATACGTGTCCCGCGTGTACTCCGGCTGCGGTTGAGATTTCGATGGAGTCTCTTCCCCTAGTGAAGGGAAATGTGTTTCTTTCAAGCCGGCAAACTGTGGTGCTGGCTCTGAGGAGTAGCTCTGATACCCTCCACGGTAACCTCCTCGACCCCTACCACCTCGGCCTCCACGACCTCCACGCCCGCCTCTTGGTTCGTAGCCTCGAGACTCATATTGAGATGGTTCAGATTGGCGCGAATCGTTATTCCTACTTCTAAAATCCTGTCTGCCACCCCTCGACCTGTGGTCTTGTGAAGATTCTCTGTCATATCGGGTATCTTCGGGCCGAAAATCATTTTTGCTAGAAAAGCTGTCACTGGTTGGTTGCTTAATAGCAGGTGCGTCGTCGGTTTTAATGGTGGCTGCGATGAAACCGAACAAACTAATACTCGACGAAGGTTGTTCTCCTCTGGCATTTCCTGTAGGCCCATCATCATCTTCATCGTCACCACCCCTTCGACCTCTTCGTCGTCTAGCTTCTCTTATGGCAGCAGGATCTCTGGGCTTATTTTCTCCCTTAAAGAGTAGAACTTATTGAAGTACGTGCAGACAAAATTATTCTACAGTAGGATCATAAAAATAATCCTTTATGTAATTTCATACCTTCAACATCTTGATGGCCTTCTGTGGGGTCTTGTAGCGCCTCAAAGCTTCGGTAGCTTCCTCTTCAGTAAAGCCTTCGTTCATGATATCGAGTACGCCCTTATCCAGTAACTGCAACAAAAAACAATTTAAAAATTAAAAGACCATTTTTGCATTATATATATATGTAGATCTTGGCGTCTGAATCATTACCCTTTTCCCTTCGCCAAACTGCTTCACATGAGCTTTTTTAGCAGCTTCAGCAATGATTTCCTGTCGTTGAGTGTCAAATTTCGCTTTATTGGGATCATCCACAGCTTTCGAAGCCTCCTTTTGTTGCTCTTTCAGGATGTCCATAGCCTGTCAAGAAAGAACACTTAAACGAAACTATTCTTTAAATCTCGAGAATTAGTTGTTGTTTTGTCATGTCCTACCTTGACATTACGAATATCCGAAGCAACGGGCTGTGACCGGAAGTTGAAGGGTTTCCACAACGGGGGACCATCTTTAACTTGCGATGAAGTACGAAATCCCCATTTTTTCATCTTTTCAGCTTCTTTCTGCATTTCCCAATGGGAAACTAAAGCAGGTACATGTCCGCCCAATATTTTCGTGTTTTGAGGCTTTAGATCAATCAGGTTCATCAGGATAGGAGTATCCTGAGTTATCTGAACTTTAGTTCCAGGAGGAGTTGAACTTCTGTAAATTTAATGTACGGCGCGTCAGCTACAAATCCCAATGGCTTGTTGTTTCTAATGAGTGTCCTAACGGATAATGTTTGTCTTTACGTGAGGCGAGTAGCATGATTCGTAACCATCCCGGACACCGAGGTTTTGCCATCCGTTAATACAACTTTAAAAATGCTTTTCTTTGGATCTCCTGGCACTTCGCCCTCCCGGTTCTTTTTCGGCATCGAGATGTTCGTACATTGCGAAACTTGAAGTATGCGCCCGGCTGGAATGATCTTATTGGCGAAATCTTCTTTGAGAAAATGTTCAGTGTCGATTTTCGTGAGATCCTCCTAAAGCAAGAATCAAATTTCAGTTGAATGTGTGAGGTACTTTACAGAGTTACAGTTTATCGATTCCGTCAGCAATTCAAAAACTTACGTCTAGAGCCGGCATTTTAACGCAACCTAATATGCACCTGCAACTTTCGCTCCGAGACTACAACTGTAAGCAATAAGATCGACGTTTGATAACAATCTCAGAATTTTACGGGTATCGTCTTCGCCGTATGACACGAATCTTGTTTTGATTTGGATGACGACGACTCGCGCGCCACTGCTAGCTTGAGATTTGCTCGCAACTTTTATCCTGACTGCATTATGGAAATTGCCGAGATATCAATTTGTCTGTCCTCCTAAGATTCGCACAAAAGTTCAGCGTCTGAGCTACAAATACATCATACATGCTTAGAAAACTCACTGTTTGTCTGCAAATCAAATACAGCAGAATACTTTTTATTCTGCAACACGTAGTTCAAGCCAGCTACTTCGCTTAACGTCAGGAGTTAAGACTTTTATAAATGTCACAACTGACTTCTGGGTATATAATGTACCGGTAAGCTACATTTAACAGGATAAATAGATCAGTCGATGAACATCTTTGTATTGGCTCATAACCCAGCAGATTAAAGCTTTCGAGGGTTTGTTACGTAAGGTACAATGTACTTGAAGATTTTTCAACAACGCAGATTAAAAACAGACATGAAAAACTTTTTCTTCTTCGCAGAACAATATTCTTTTGGCCCCTACATCAAACACCTTCATCAATACACCGAGCTGTCTTCAAGTTCATCATCAGACTCTCCATATCTATCTCCAGGATCGAAGTACGTCCCATCATAGTCGTTGCCTTCATCTAGCTCTTCGTCGACTTCTTCATCCTCTTCCAACTCCGGATTCGGATTGACCTGCCGCTCCTCTTCCTCGTCTTTGCCTTCGTCCGCCGAATCGCCATCTTCCGTCCGAATCTTTTTGTTGGTGGGATCCTCTTCTTCATCACCATCCGTCATCTGTGATAGCTTATCGAAAGCTCGTTTTGCTCTAATTTCAGAGGCTGTAGCTCCAGATTTTTTACTCTTGGCTTTGACGGCTCCAGTTGTAAGTTCAGCAGGTAGTCTTCGAGGATCTATAGTGTACATGAGCAACGAAGGAAGTTTCGCAGGTGCTGTGTATCGGTCTGAATATCTGTTGATGAAGAACCCTGGGGATAAAGAGTCAGCAGTTATTGGCTTCACGGCAAAGTTGCTCATCATATGCTGGACGTGGGTGTTGAATTTCGGTACGGTTTCTGTCAAATCGGGATGTAAAGGTTGAGTCGGAGGTGATTTCGGATACAATTCTCTGACAAGAGAATTGTCATTCTTGGAAGGCATGTTACCTCCTCGGCCTCTTCCTCGTTGATTCATAGCGGTTCTTTATTCGGCAGTAACGCTGACTGCGGCTTTTGTAGTGGTTACAATAACTTCTTCTGTTTCTGCTTGAAACTGGTCAGGGTCATATATCACTTTGAGCAGGAGCGAGCAGGATGGGCATGTAGCTACTTCTTCGCCATTCATGAGCTCTTCCTGCAAGAAACAACAAAAGTACGGTTAACACATTATCCCGACACGGATATCCATCAGGCAAGAAATCCCAATCTCGTGCATTCAAAAGGTGAGAAATGGTCTTGTATCCAAAGTTGTTGTTTCCTTCAAAACTGGCCTAGTACCAAAATCATACAAAAAACGTAACAATTGAAAAGCAAAATGGAAAAAATTCACCAAGAACTCAATTAACTAAGGACGATATGAGCCGAATTTCTTCAAAACATGCCAAAATACGTAATCAAGCATTCTAAATGTGAATAGAATCGATTGGAGGTCATCCAAAGCCTAAAAAGGCGAGTTTTAGAATTTTTGCCCTAAGAAAATCTTATTTCGGGTTACTTGTTGAATCATGCCCCAAGGGTGACCCTGTAGGACTTCAAAGGTACCCTTCCATATCTTCCCCATGTTAAATTTGGGATCCCCAAAACCAAAACAGCTGTAACTGGGCCTACGGATTTCGATCGAAGCTGAAACTTCCCAGGGACAAAGAAGGCACCCAAGGGTCACTCACCAACATTCAAAAGTTCACCTTTGAAGAACATTTCACTTTGAAAAAAACACAAGTTTAGTTGCCGTTTGATAACATTGCGTTCTCAAATCCGACAATTACAAGTGACCCGACACCGAAATCCCGCGGGCTTAAAACTCAAACCTGCTTTTCGCTCTTTTTGACCATTTCAGCAGTATGCCACCATTACCGTCAATCCACAAAGGCTGTGAAGGCTAGTGGGCCCTTTTGGGATCCTAAATACTTCACCGTTTGCATGCCTACCCAATATGTAACTCGTCTTCTGACTTGTGCATCCTACGATACTTACCTTAGTAATCAAGAAGCGGTCCCCACATGGACAAGGATAGTAGTAAGTTTCGGTTTCTTCGTCCCACTCGAAATCTTCAATTTCGACTTCGTCGTAGTACGATGTCATCTCATATTCAGTTTGTTTGAACACGTGTTCGATGACTAGCTTCTTTGAAGACTTGAATCCAACTCGACTATATTCGCACGGGGTCTGCAGCTATGATGCCGAAAATCCCATAATCAACACCGTGTTTTTTACAAAGCAAGCACTCGAAAAATCCAAAATAATCAAGATTACAATATTGAATTAATTTCTTTCAAACGACATTTTTCGAACCACTCTTACTTCGTCCGTACTGTTTATCAAATAGCACGTTGGAGTTCAAAAGTTTAAAGTTCCCGCAAATTACCTACCTCCTTATATCCACAAGAGACGTCCGTGGACGAGATCCAAGCTGCAGCTGAAAGAATATTTTCTGAAATAATGCAAAAAGCATCAATACGTCGTGTACGGGCGATTCCTATTTATCCGGCTTCAAGCCCCCTCCCCCCATCCAAATCCAAATTCAGTGGATCCAGTCTGTACGTAGTCAGCCAGAAGAACACAAACAAACTTCTTGTGCTGACAGTTGAATAGAAACTACTGTGCTTTCCAAATGATATGAAAACTGCTATTAGAACTGCAAATCCCAGTTAGAGAATTTGTACGTCAGTTCAGCTTTCTGTCATCGATGTATACGAGGGGTGATTCATACCATTACGTGATCAAAATAGAAACCCGGTGAGTTAAATGTAGCGCTGTTTTGGTCCTTTTTTCAGAAATTAATGTAAATCCTAATTATATTCAAATCTCAAGCAGGTGTACCGACGTAACTTTGCATTCTCCCCGGACGGGCACATACATTGCCGAATTTGTCTAATTCTTGATTTTTACCAAGTACGTCCTCCAAATCAGCCATCAAGATGACAGTCATGGAGTTTTTCGGATGTACTTTCATCGCATTTGGTCCACCGTTTGCGATGTTTATCTTCACGATAGCAAAAGATCCTATCAGAATCATCATTCTAATTGCAAGGTAACTGAAACTGAAAGAGCAAATGTCAGCAATTCTCAGTTCATGGCGACTGATGCGTAACTTGTGGATATTCTAGTGCATTCTTCTGGCTATTATCGTTACTACTGTCGTCGATATTATGGGCGTTAATAAAATTGATGACAACGGAACTAGCAGTTGGGGTGCTGTTCTCCGTCCTCTTTCAAGAACTCTTTCGGTACCTTATCTACGTTTTGTTGAAGAAAGCGGAAGGAGGTTTGAAAAAAGTCACTGCTGACGCTAACACCCAGTTGAGTGACAACAAGCACACTCTAGCCTATGGTTAGTTTTGCATTCAAGCTTCATTTTGATGTTTAATGTAGCGAGTTTGTTGTCACATGTGAATTATATTTTCTAGTTGCGGGGCTGGGCTTTGGGCTTATGAGTGGAGCATTCTCGATCGTGAATATTCTCGCGGGGTCCATCGGACCTGGAACGATCGGTCTTCGAGGAGGCTCGCCTATTTTCATCGTCATGTCGGCATTGACAACATTGTGTTTCATATGTTTGCACACTGTATGGGGAGTTTCCTTCTTCCACGCTATCGGTCACCGAAAGTATGGACTGGCAGCTGGTGTTGTGATATCTCATCTGTTTGCTTCTCTGATGGTAAGTGAATCAACTGGAAATTCTTTTTCGTCCATTTTTAATTTACAAAGCATCGTGAAAGTTTTCCCTCATTTCTCAGTCGTACTAAATTAGTAGGTATCCAAGCCTAGGAAGGGAAATCGAAAATTGACTAGAATATAGCAAAGTTTTAGTGACTTATGCTTCAAAAAGGGTACATGTATCTTACAGCTATTGAATCTTAAACATTTGAGCTATAGCACCACATAGCTTCAAGTTACAAATATCCATTGCAACAAAGTTGCTTAAAGCGTTTGTGTCTTCTTGTTTCAGACCCGATTGAACAGTAGTAATCTGTACTGGGCGTCCATCTTGCCGGCATATATCCTTCTTGCTGTCTGGACAGTGATTGCGTTCAAAATCGCTGGTGGGCGTATCACACGAGAAGTATTCCGGTCTTAAGACTGTCTGGAAAGACAAATTGACACAATCTTAGTCAGACTATTTTTACGCTATTTTAACCTTGTAAAACTTAATGTTTATACGTTTTTCAAATATGTAATACTTACAGTAACTTTATTTTTTCATATGATAGCGCATGATTTAACCGAGTAATCGTTTATTTATTCCATACCTTTTGTACGTTAGCGACATCCTCATCTGTTTCTGAGATGGTACTGCGTACGGACTCCTGAAACACACAGCTAAATGCTATTAAGATTGATCAGTGTTACTAATATCATGTTAGTTTTATTAAACAATATCGTTATTGCGAAGCAAAGCAGAATTTAACGTGTCACAAGTTACGCGCTGGCTTGAGTGAAGCAAGGCAGTTCATGTGCGAAAAATGAAAGGGTCGAGACAAGACAAATTGTGAAGGAAGATATGTTTACGTTGGCAGTTGTGTACATGTAACGCTGAGTATCTCAAGTGTGGGAGACCATCCTTTTAATTAGTTCCTGTAATTATTGTTACTAATCAGACTTTGTCACGAACATTTAGGGAAAACACTTGGTAGGAACATGTGATCCTAACTGTAGGCTAGGACGATGTGACAAAGGTCCATTTCAAGTCCAGTAAGAGGTCACAAATACGCACATAATGCTGGGGAAAGTGACCGTCTAAGAACATGAAAGTATCACGTACCTTTTCCTCAGAGACTGTCGACCAACATCAATCACAGTTTCCTGCTCTGCCAGTTCGAAAGCCTTCTTGATCAACGACGTGACGTATGGGTTGGACTGAGGTGCAATGTATCGAGTAGTAAGACGTTTTGGCATCTCCAGGTGAACTTGTAATATGTTTTCATCTTGGTAATGTACATCTTCGTAGGGGATCAAAGTCCCTTGGTCGGATCGGTGAAACAAAGGTAATTTCAAAGACTTGTTGACTGGTGGTCGTTGGATCGTCAAAGGTAAAGCTGCTTCGATTGGCTGGAGAAAGTAGCCATCTTCCTTTTCTTTACTCTTGATCCGTGTTTCGACCAGCTTCTTAATGACGTTCGGTACAAAGTTTTCTATTATCATTCTCTTGAGTTTCAGTTCCCTGCAACCAAAAATGGCAAATATATAACTAACTGAATTCCAAGTCTTCTTGTTGAATACGTAGTCCTGCTGCTGACCATAGAATCAAAGACATGTAATCAAGGGAATGCTCGAGGCCAATTACGTTTATCATTAGTATTGACATGAGGAAAGTGGTTGTTTGGAGCAAATTGGTACTACCAGTGCATCTAAAAATGGCAGACGAATGCTGTCATCACCTAGGGGCGTCTAAATCAGTATTCTGCGAATAACGTCTGGTGGATTTACAGTACAATTTTGTTGCACGAGCAATAATTAGTTGGCAAAGGCTACAAAGACCTGTGCAAAGTCCCAGAGGTACACTGTCAGCTATTGTGGGCTGCGGGGAAAGTAGTACTTTTCTGCCTATTTTTCTATCTCTCGCTTTCACCCAACTCAGGTTTGGCAGCTGTGCTGACATGGTTGGTGGTGATGGTGGTGGGAAGAGGAAGGAAAACGTGCCCGGACTCACCTTCGGAGATCAAATTGTAGAGCAATTAAATGTTTTCTCTGGCGACCATAGTCCTGATTAGCCTTGTCCAGTTCTTCCCGCGTGCTGCCAAGCTTCAATTTGAGTTTTTGCAACTTTTTCACCTTGATATCGACCTGCGTCTTCTCAGCGACGAGTGCACCTTTGATTTCATTAGCCGTGAGTTCATGCTGGGCTAATTTCAACCGGATGCCTTCTTCGCGAAGTCGAGATTCTTCCAACTCTTGCTGTTTGAGTTGTATAAGTTTTTCTTGCTCATTGGTGTGATCAAGAAGGCTTTTGCCTCCATTGAGCACCTTGCTCTCAAGCCATTCGATTCTATCGTTAAGCTGGTCACACTCGCTCTCTGTGGCCTTGACGCGTTGCTGTGTTTCTTCAAGTTTCTGCAAAAGTCTTTCCTTTTCTTCCTTGACGGTTTCCGTGTCTTTGACGAGCATTTCCCGCCGCTTCTCCAGAGCTGTCATAATGTATTTGGGATCAGTTCCAGGATCCAAGCCATAAGATTCCAGCAGAGGCGCCAATTCCTGAAGTCGTTGGGACTCTGCACGCCTCATGATGATTTCGGAGCGGGAACTACTGCTCCCACTACCCATCGTTGCGGTTCTAGCTCTCATTTTCGATTGTCGTCCTCCTTTAAAATGGTTATCTCCACCAGCCTCAGTTTCGACGGCATCATCAGCCGTCGTCGTGTCCATACGGCTGTACATGGCTTTCTTTTGGAGTAATTGAGCTCGAAGTCTGGCAATTTCTTCTTGATACTCGCGAAGCATGGCATCTTTGGGGTCTTCGTTCACCTTGGGCTTGTTCTTGATTCGTTTCGCTCGACTTGCGTACCTAAGCGTCGTAATTGTTTCATCATAATTAAAGCTCGCAGGACCGATTGTGGCGACCATGATTGTCCTAGAGTTTCCTCC
>JAQGBJ010000196.1:0-55205 GCA_034698345.1 Sphaeridia pumilis
CGTGTATGGCACATTATGACGAATGATGCCGAGTCAGGGAATGCCGCTGCTGTGTCATCCAGGGTCATATGGATTCCCATTTGACGTGCCTCCTAGTTAAGAGAGTCCGACACGAAGCGATCGATGCATGTTGTGGTTACCTGTATCGCACCATCAGAAAGGCTCAACGATGTGATCCTTTCAAAGAAGCAAATCTTCCGTTGCTCTTCAAATTCAAGGTACATGAAACTTGGTGAATTCGGAGTTTTATTTGTGGTAAAATTTATTTTTGTATAAAGGCACAATGTCGGCAACAGTAGCTACTACCAAAAATTACAAAACTTTCAAGCATAAGAATTTAATGAGATGTCGAGCTCGAAAAACCTGACTAATTTATACATTTCTATGCTGGAGTAAGAGACGCTATGCAGAAAATTTTAAAACATGAGCCTTAAAATGAACAAAGGCTCTTTGGCATTCCGCTGATCGCCACCGCTGAAAAGACAGCATCAGATCGTTATTTGGGCCTTTAGCCATTCTTGGTGATGAAGTCATTTATTCTTGAACATGCGGAGAAAATCCCAAATCACGCTCTGAGCTCAAAAGAATGCTTGACAAGTTATTGAGATGAACGAAATATTTTCAGAATTAGGACAGCTATAGAAAGCTGCATGGTCAGGATTCAAGACATATACACAGTAGCAACCAAATCGGCTTTAATTAATACAGTCATAATTCTGCAAAAGCAGCATTGCCGATAGCTTTCAGACAAATTCAAGTTTTACGCCATGGAAATTAACGCTAAAATTCTTGGTATGCAAGAATGTGAAGTTGACGGGTCGGTGGACATGGCCAAAATTCTTTGGCCGTTCCAAGAATTGCTAGGACAAATGATTAATGAATTATTCGGTGGAGAGTGTGTCTGTGTACGTTAAAAATTCCGATGGATTCTTATCCATTTTCATATGGATCATAAAGTTCTGTCTCGCGTGTCGAATTTTTCTTTTAACATTGGCAGGGACGGAGGGGCGAGAACTGATGATGTGTCTCATTGGGACGGTTGATGATTTTTCTTATTGTTTACCCGGGCAGGAGATTTGATGTGTATAGTTTTTTATTTAGTAGGTGATTGGTCTCCCTGCTGCAGTTTGGAGACAGGTGAATGAGTGCAATGGAAACTGTCAAGAGCAAAAATAAGGTTGAAAGCGCAAGGGTTGCCTTGTTCAAATGGTTTGTGGGCAAAAGGGATTTGGTCGCAATGCAACAGGTAGATCACGACAGGAGGACAGAAAACGAGAATAGATGATTTTGTGATGATGCTGATCAGAAGCTCCGTGACTGTGATGAGAGATAGTGTCCGAGTTGCACGTGTGGGCGGATTCTTCTTTGAAGCTTCTGTCATGATCTTGATCCCGAGTGGACAAGGATTAATCGTGGACTGATCTCATCCTCAAGAAATGCTTTGGCTTCTTCACAAACTTTCTTACGGCTGACCTGCACCATAGACCATAGCCACAAATATGCATCTCCATACAACAGTCTCGATCATCAACAAGATGTAAGCAAAAGATAATGTTCTTGATAGTAACAACAACACGAAAACGTCTATAAGTCAAGCTCTGGTTCGCCTCTCAGTCTGTGTCTGACTGAGATCTGAACCCTGTTGCTCACCTGGTCGTTCTGAAGGCTCTTTCTTAAAGGTAATCCACGTTTACTATGATGGTTGAAAGTTAGTGTGGATATTTCATCAATCAGTCAATGAAAGAGGAGAGATGAGATCGGAAGGACACAACAAGGGATGAAGTACACAACAAGGATGATACCAAGAGGCTCCAACGCCGCTGCTGGAAACTTCCTAGGTGTATACTCACATTAACTTCCACGTTATGACCCAAGGAGAATACGAAAAGGTTAGAATCATATGACCAGTTGCTCTGAAAGAAATGTAAATTCAAATCTGGAATCAAATATACCTTGAGCCACCAAAAAGTCCCGCGGAGCAACTTCTGGATTACTTCAAGAGTTTGAATCAATTGCGGGTAACCGGACAGAAATCGTTAAACTGATCTCCAATAGTGATGGGGAATGACTCAAAGTATATACGAGACTTTCGAGATTATAGTCGGTCGGTAGTTGGTCCGATTTCGAATTTGATGTTTAACAGTGATGATGAATGATGTTTGGTGTAGTACGAGCTATACCTTTGTTGATTGTCGTATTGGTCCTTTTTTGGATGATGAATTACTAAATTTTTGTCGTCTGGCGAACCTGAAAATATAGCTCAGAATTCTGGTGTATATATGCCATACACGTTAATCTCAAAGAAAAATATTCTGGAGGCCAGGCCAACCGGCGGAACTGGATGACGTGCAATCGCCTGAAGAAAAACAGAACATTTTTGAACCGGAAGCTGCTCATGTAAAGATTTGGGGGGAAAATAGTGGTAACGTATAAATTGGTTATTTCCTCCCAAAGAATCTCTTGTGATTTTTCCTATCCAGTAAACCAAAGGCATGGTATTTTATTTTAAAGACTGGACAAGCTGAAACCAAAAATGTAAAAACTTTCTCTGCAATCTCTTCATAATGCTATAAGGTTACAGCCCAATGGAGGCGCGGGAGTAATTAGTGGAATCGTGTTCATGATGAGCTGACCACACGTGGTTGCTGTAATTGTAAAATTGTGGACAAAAACAAAAAGCGGCCTTGCAACAAAAGGAATCTTTTGGTGTTGTTTCTCCAGTTAGTGCAGCAACAAGACGTAATTTTGATCAGACCAAACAAGCGGCATTTTTAATGCTCAAATGCATAAGGTAAGCATTTGGAGAGGGAGAAAAAGCGAGGCTGGAGCAGGCGAGATTTTTTACGGCAAGAGCCCGTTAATGAAACTAATTGATTGAGACTATTAAATCTTACAAGAGATCCAAAGGAACAAGAAGAAGAATGCACATGTAATAAGAAGATGAATTAGAAGGCCTCAAGGCTGGATAAAAGACCAAGGGGTGGAATGAGACGACGGCCCATGTATCAAAGAGTATTACATGGAACGAGTGAAGTGATCGAATACATCAACAAAGAGCTCTTGCGTATAAAACGCTTGCGGTAGATTTGATCATCATGGACGTAACATTACATTACTGCTGATAATGAAATGAAGTGTAAATGAAAATAAAAAAGATGAATTTGACGGCGATAGTGGATCAGGTGGGTGAAATTGTGCGGGGAGTAATCAAGTTTCCGGATGGTTGGGTGCAATATTATAAGGAAATCGAGACATCAGATCCAAGTTCCGATGACGGCGGGGACGGCATCGCCGATAATTTTATCGAAGGGTGATGATGATCGTGATGAGAGATGGAACAGCCTTTATCAAAAAGACCGCCGTGCTAACAGAATGAGGATCTCGCCGCGATATTAATTCAAAACATTGTTATTAACTGATCAATATAAAATCGTTTGATGAACTGATTCCCTTTATGCGCCGGGACTTTGCCGACTTGGTGGGTTCCGCCTGCAAAAAAAAATCTAATAAATCTCGGTGTGCAAATCTGTTTCCACAATGCATGTTTCACACTGGACATTTTTGCCTCCGGCATTTTCTCCTTCGTGCCACAATTTTAGTAGCTGACGTCAAAGGTTACGTCAGATGCTGTTTGGACAATTTAAGGGTATGTCGGAAGTCTGTTACGTGGGAAAACCTTCTACTGTCCGTTGATGACATGATGGGAAAGGTGTGGAAAGGCTTTGTGTTAAAACCAACACGAGCAGTGTTTTTCACCTTTGCTACTTACAAGGTAATTTTATTGACTGGACGAGAGAAGATAATAAAAATTTTATGCATGGATTTGGCCTCGAGTTCCAAAAACTAGGAACATGCCGAGGCGCAATCCATCGCAGTAACCGGTATACCTCTCCCCAACACCGGTTTCAAAAGTCCCTGCTGAGAAACGGTAGTGGTAGCCGAGGAGTGGGTGGGTGGTAGGATGGGGTTGGAAGCGATAATAGATTCTCTGGTGAGTCTACACAAGTTCATAAATTAATGTTCGAATATTCAGCCAAGTTACATAAAGGGCTCTTTTACAACTGCCCAAGTAAAGTAAGTGAAGAAGAAGAAAAAGAGGTGTGTTTTCTTCAGGTTCATTTTCGTCCAGTGTTTTATGGCTACCATAGCAGCAGTTGTCTTGTTGGCTCGGCTGGAAAAATGACCAGGGGAGACGGACTGCTTGCTATATAGCGTCACCAGCCACAGCCAGGTGAAAAAAACATGGGTGCTGATGGGGTTGGCATGGACGAGCCTTGGCCATGACAAATACACTGGAAGAAGGTAAAAGGTGGTAAATCACTCAAGAGGTCCGTGGATGCTGTCAAATTTAAGAGGTGTTGTGCCGGTAAAACACAACATGTTCTGTGATCTTGAGAGATTTTAAATCCAAGGTGGTGCTGGAGCGTGGTGTGGACAAGAAATCCAGCTTTCCAAGTCGACAGTTGCACACAAGTTAATGGCGAGTTTAAAAGCTAAATAGCTGGGAAAGGCTCCTCCTTTTTTATAAGTCGAACCCAAAGAGAGAAGGGCAAAGGGATAAATTAAATTTCAACTTTTGATTCTAAAAACCAGTTTTCATCAGATCCTGCCCGGGCACGCTGTGGTAGATTTCACTTGTGGTGTTGATCTAAATGCTTGTTCAGCTGTCACAAGTTGTTGAAAAGATTTTGGTCTCGAACCCGGCTTCTGGGCTCTCAAATGTTCAGATACCACAAGCTGGACCGATGATATGAAGCGATGATAAGGAGGCGGAGGTTTGAAATTACATACGTCAGTTAGCAGGTTAATAAAATTATGTTGTTTGTGGGCGTACAAGGTTGTATATCATTTGATGACGGACGGCTGATGAACTCGGTTCTATCACAACTTATATTTCTGTGAATGTGGAGAAATAGAGCCACATATCTACCTGTCGTGTAATTTCAAGTTCAAGGGAAATATTGTGAACTATCAGATAAACAACCCAAATTATATCACCGTAACGCAAAATTATACAGTTGATCAATCATCGCCAGTATTTAAAATGCAGAATTTACCTTGAGAAGACAGCAAAAACAGTTTTGACAAGATTTTTCATACAAGATTAGAAAAGCTACTACGTTTTTCACTTTTGCCAACTCAAACTGCGGTTAGTGCATGTGTGGAAAGATCAACGTAACTCAGTCAGGTGAATTAATTTCGCACAATCAGATAAAATTCCATTCAAGATTCAAACATGGTGATGACAGGAAATGATGCAGATTCTTCCCCACTTGCTGATAACAGTGGAATTTGATTGGGTTTGTAAATCCCCTTCCAGTTGAATTTTTCAGGTTAACAAGCTTAAGAACATTGAATATTTGTTACGAAAGTGTATTTCGAGCCCGGATAACCTTCAACCCGAAACGTTGTGTTTCCAAGTCCTGAGAACAGCAAGCGACATCTAGCGTCACCAATGCTCATTTACTCCAACGGAAAATTCATCTTTGGATTTAACGTTAAATTGGACATTCTGCCTCCAGTTTACAACCATATTTAGTTAAATAAAATTTAAAAGGACGGAAAAAGTTATAGTCTCTTAAGGACTTCAAAATCTAATTTTGAGAAAATACTGTTGTAAAGCATAACCTCATTGGATGAACACAGCCGGATATGAGAATCAACAAATCTTCTGACGCGGGAAGTTTGAAATTTTGAGAGGATATTGGCCTTATCCGAATCTTTTTAGTGCTCACGTTGACATGTGTGAACATGTGTGAGCTACTTATCGAACTTCCGTTAGTTAACAGTTAGGATTTTTTGGATGGAATCAGCTGCGTGTAGTATTAACTTATTTTAGTATCTGTAGAACAGAAATGCGAACGAAAAAGTTGAATTGTTGAGGATAACGAAAAATCTGTACGTGTACTCGCCGAGGTGAAAGGAATTTTATGCATGTAGAATGTTGCAATAAGTTAGGCGATACTTTCTAATTAAGTGTAATTTCGATACCTGGTGTCTCGTGTTTGCTTGTCTGCGTAAGTTGTCACGAAGGTTAAATTCTATGATATACGGTGTCAAAGGATTAACGTCAGACGTTGAATAGAGTCATTGTAAATAAGTTAGAAGTGACTTGTGCTAGAATTCATCATGAGATGACGATTCTGCAGAAGTAAATTAGTTGAATACAAGGTTAATAGTTAATATGACGCATACACGAGGTTAGCTGGATTCCGATATACGCGACCAACCAGAACAGGTGAGTTTGCACATGTTTTGAGAAGTCAACTACCAAAAAGTGACATAATGAAACAATGGCACATATGGGGAATGGGGAATTCAAAACTAATCTCACTGTTTCTTAATTTCAGAATGACCCGGTGTTAATCAAGTCAAGTTTATAGAAATAGTCCTGTTGGCGGGTGCCATCGCTTGTAGAAATGAATACCGATTGGAGACAAGCGGCTTGGACGCAACAAACCTACAAAGTGGGTTCGTCGACGTTTAGGCTGCAGACTAAATTCGTAGTTTTAATAGCCCTTTTTATAATTGTCGGCATTGTGTATTTATCTATACCTGCAAATAATGGTAAGTTGATCATAATTTGATATACTAATTGGTTAAGATTGGCAGGAGTTCACAAAGTACTGATTCGGTTGTTTATTTCAGTCGGTTTTCAAGTTCCTGCTCATTTACCAGTCGGTGGTAAACGTGGACCGTTATTATGGGCCTCCGGCGGAGCAATGCACAAATATCCACTTACAGAGCCAATTATGACGGAAAAGGGGCTCAAGTACCGCATAGCAATCATATCAGATCTCGATCAAATGTCAAAATCCGCTTCTGGCAAGTGGATTTCGTATTTTAGGCGCGGATATTTTTACATCCAATATAACAAGGAAAATCCAAAGTTGTCGAAGGTAAGTAAGCTTGATAACTAATTGGGATGAAGTATACAAAATGATTGAATCTAAATATTTGGTTGTGACTTCCAGGTGAATGTTGAGTGGGATAGTGGCGAACCTCTAACTCTTTCCTCGGAATTAAATCAAGGCGGACGAGGGATGGAATTATCGGAGTTGACAGTTTTCAACGGAAAGCTTTATACTTGTGATGATAGAACCGGTATTATCTTTGAGCTATTGATGGGGGAGACGGAAGTGTTCCCAGTTCCTTGGGTGATCTTGGCTGATGGAAACGGCACGGTCGCTAAAGGTAAGTGCCGTATGTATGTTGGGGGAATTACGAGCTTTATACATTGTATCTCAAATCTAACTTGTTCTCTAGGGTTCAAGTGTGAATGGAGCTGTGTCAAGGATGGCTACCTTTGGGTAGGGGGCTTGGGCAAGGAATGGACAACCTCATCTGGTGAACTAGTTAACTTCAATCCGCAGTATGTGAAGCGGATCTCTGCGAGAGGGGAAGTCAAACACTTGAAATGGAAGCCCAATTATAATCAATTAGCTCGCGCATTGGACATAGAATTCCCAGGTAAGTGTCAATAGATCTTATGGAACTTTGGTCCTAGGCATAGAGTGGATTTCAACTGTGTTTGTGTACGCAGGTTACGTGATCCATGAATCTGTTGGATGGAGTGATATTTTGCAACGATGGGTGTTCTTACCTCGCAGAAAAAGCCCCAAGCAGTATAACGAGAAGACTGATGAAACAATGGGAACCAACGTCATGATCTTGGCCGATGATAACTTTAACAAGGTCGAAGTGCGTAAAGTCGGAGACATTAATCCCACTCACGGGTTTTCAAGCTTTAAATTTGTTCCTGGCACGGATGATCAAGTCATAGTCGCCTTAAAGTCAGAAGAGTTTGAAGGGAAAACTGCCACTTATATGCTCATTTTTGATATTCACGGGAACATAATTTCCCCAGAAACTAAAGTTGGAGATCATAAGTATGAAGGGGTGGAATTCATTTAGCTTTTTGAACCGCTTAGCTATCTTTAAAATTTGTCATATTTTTGTTAATTTGATGATCAAGTCTAAGAAGGGATTAAATGTTCTTATATATTCTCAGTCAGCTGCTTGAGTGAACATCACTAATTGTTCATTCTTATCAATAAAAACGGAACAATTTTACAGACTATGAATAAATATCTCTGTAAGTCAAATCTAAACTGAAATTTGTTCGCTCAACTTCCAATAGCTCAGATTCAACAAAACAGCATTTGAAATGTATTCCCGCTCTTGCGGCTCGCGGTTTAGGAAAGTGTACCGGACTTCTTCGCTCGCATTAAAGTCTTTACTGGTGTTCATCAACTTTTCAACTGTGTCTTGTCCAGAAACTCTCTCATTACCTGCAAATCAAAACCCATGAGTATTGCAGCTTTTGACAAAACAGCAGTTACGTTATTCCTGAAAGCGGATACCTACCAACATGTAACTTGAACAATCTTCCAACAGCTGCTGTTTTTACAGACGATAGCACTGCGTTCTCTCTGGAACTGATGTTCCCCATTATGAAAGACCTCAATTGCGTCCTTTGGATTGTATACAGGTACTGTTGAGGGTTGGGAGCCAAACCCGAAAGTTCTTCGAATACATACAACTGACTAGGAGGTATACTGTTCACAAGAGATTTCACCTGAAAACGGAATGAATAATTTGCTATTATATTGTGATATTGAATAGGATAGAATAAAAACTTGTCGCTCACGTTGTCAAGTGTAGCTAAAAAGTGAGCTCGTGGCACCAGATCAATCTTCTCCACTGCTACCTTCTCCAAGCGAAGTTTTCCATCACAGCGTTTTATGAAGCTCCAGCCCACTGTAGTTCCTGAAGTTATGATGCTCAGCGCTTCATTATAACCGGAAGTTGTGTACGAAGCCCCAGGAAGAAATGAGACAGGATTCCTAATCAACTTGTTCTTGTTAGCGTCTCTCTCCTCCTTGGTCAAGTTGTCAAAAAACTTCTTCAAAGCCTGAAACCAAAATAGCTTTAGCTCTTTCTTCCATGTCGAAACGAAACTATTAATGACGACCGCCTACCTACCGGATCACTGACTACTCCTATCAGTTCATCAATATCTTGTAAGGTGCCACTATCCTGTTTCTGAACGAACTGAAAGATCTTGGTACAGTTTGTTTTGGCAAGTTTGAACTTTTCCAGGTCTGCAGGATCAGCACATTCGTTCACAATTTTCAATATCTTTTCATTAGCCTCAGCAGAATATGACTCCCGATGATAATTTCGTAAAGAATTTAAGAAGCTCCAAGCTCTCCGAGATAGTACCGATTTGCAACTGCACTTACAAAGCATTTTAAAATTCTTCACAATCTTTAGAACCAATTTCTTTATTGTTTACACACGACACACGTCCTATATCAAAACAAACGAAACGAGTAAAATTCAATGGTGAAAGTTCAAATTATCCTCATGTGTTTTTACCCGAAGGAACTCCCCGCGTAAAGAGCATCGAGTAATATTCTGTCAGAATACTTTATGGTATGGTGTCTTTAGCTGATCGTTCGAGGAAATAAAAAAGGTTTAATCCCTGATGGCTGATTTTTTATTATATCCCTCTGGAAATCAGTAAAAATTTGGAACTAGCAGACCATAATCATGAAATCACACACCCAACTTAAAGTAAATTAACAGTCTCATAAACATGATGCTTTTCTTCCTCGGACACGCTTTCGTAGTGTGGTACCAGGGGTGAGCTTGGTGAAGTCGTGACAGTCGTTTGACTCAAACTGGCATCTAGATAGGAGTCCTTCATACACTCCAAAGTGTCCAACCCAACATGCTGCAGCGCTGAAGCCCAATCCTGATGGCACCCTTGCATTACGACAATTTTTCCATGACTAGTAATATCCCTGTAAAGGTTGCAAAAAGCAAGCGCAGTGCTGTAATCCCAGTTGGACCACTTTTCAAAGTTGAGCACGACCACGTGGAGATGGGAATATCGTTTAAGCGTTAGTTCCAAGACATTCTTCCGAATGAACGAGATACTTGGAAATTGCATTCCGTCATGAGGTTCCAGGTAAACGTACTGGCCTCCAGTGGCAGCGTCGGTCTTGATGTCGTAGTGCAGACTAGGACGAATAGTCTTGTATAATAATGCTATCATACTCAGGCCGATGCCCACAAAGATTCCAAAAGCCATGCCAAAATACAGGCACGCTACAAATGTAACTGTGCAAACAAAGAAATCGATACCTGAAATCAAAT
Source organism: Sphaeridia pumilis (assembly GCA_034698345.1). NCBI lineage: Eukaryota > Metazoa > Arthropoda > Collembola > Symphypleona > Sminthurididae > Sphaeridia > Sphaeridia pumilis. Next base: position 10,165 of record JAQGBJ010000196.1, read on the forward strand.
TAGAACATTTCAATCATACCACTCTTTTTTGATAAAACATTTTATGGATTATGATTTCTGATCTTGTGTACTTACGACTAATTCTCCATATGGAGATCAATGCAAAAAAGTCACCCATGAATATAACCGCTGCAATGATTACGGCAGCAAGACTTGATTTTGGGATGAAGTAAAATGAAGGCGTCAGGTATGTCAGAGCCAAAATGACAATTGTGCCTGTGGGAATTTGGTATCACTCAGAAATGTTTACAAGCTCCATTCTAATCGACGGATTATTATGAATTTAAAATTTACCTGTGACAATGCCACCAGCCGGAGTTCGGACTCCACTTGAAGAGTTTACAGCTGACCGCGAAAAGGATGCCGAAACCGGAAAAGAGCTCAAAAAGCTGCCCACACAATTACTGAGGCCCAAGACTGCAATTTCTTGATTTGCCTTCACGCCCTCTTTGTGTTTGAACGCTTTGGAAATGGCGACATTTTGCATTACTGAGATCAAAGCAATGACTAAGGGCCCTGTGCCTAGAATCTTCCACGTATCGACAAATCTTGTCCAAACTGATTCCACATCTGTTGTAAAGCTTGACGAATTGGAAGAATTTGACAGAAAAACAGGCTCTGAAGACAGGAAAAATTCCGGAGGTTTGAAACTCGGCAGCCCCTGGGCAACATCTCCGGTAAGAGTAAACAACGGAGTTGGCCATAGGTATGCCAAAAGGGACGTCAGAACTACCACTACGGCGTTCTTCGAAGTGGCAATAAACCAAATAAAATTGCTACACGTTCGACTGAGGTTGTTATCGGCCATTGTGCTGAGTCTCTGTAAAATAATAATATTTTTATCTTCAAAGACGCTTCGAGACGGTGAGAGCATACATGTAATCACTTTATTTACTCGAGCTTGTACCTTCAGGAGCAATAAAACTAAAAGAGAGCTCAGCCCCAATATGGTATCATTCAACCCAACTTCCTGGAAGTTGGAGACAAGAAACTTGCAATTTTCGATGAATCCACTTCCCTTTTCTCCGGGTATTCCAAGTAGGTTAGCAATCTGAGAAAACATTATTATGATGGCGGCTGAGAAGGTGAAACCAAGGGTAACTGGTTCTGATACGAAGTTGATCAAACATCCTGCAGGAAATGCCACACAAAATAATCGGCGATTACATCCAGTTCATACTGCCTCGAATGATAGAAATATTAGCACAACAAGCCGAATACGTTACTCACCCAGTCGAAGCAAAATGAAGAGTAATTGGAAAACACCGACCCAGAAGGCGGTAAGCACCGCACATTCTGTCAAATTAGATTGGCAAGTTTCGTGTGTCAAAAGACCCATTACTGCTGTTGGGCCAATGGTGATTTCCTTTGCTGATCCCATGAAAGCGTATAGCAGCGGTCCAATGTATGCGGAATAGAGGCCAAACTGTATATACATTCAAGAGCAAGTTAATTTTAAGTAAACCTTGTAGAAATTATATTCGCTTATCAAAAATTTTAATTGTGCAAACCTGTGCCGGAAGACCGGCGATTGCAGCATACGCAATGGATTGTGGAACGACAGTCATGCCAACAGTGGTTCCTGCCAAGAGATCAGCGACAAAGTCTTTGAATCGGTACGTTCGACCCCATTTCAACACAGGTAGAACAGAAGCAATCTTGTGTCTCCATTTTCGGTGTTTCCCAGCACCTGTGGAATTATTATTCAAAGGTGAATTTTCGTCCATGTTATTTCAGCTCATTCGCCAAAGCATGACGAGTGAAACTTGAAAAACGATGCGAATAAATGGGTTTAACGCCGCTTTTTGCTGCTGAGACAGTTCTATAGCTATAGCGTATCAGATTCGACTCCAAAGATGGTACTGCCGCCAAAGACGGCCGGCTTAAGTCGAACAAGTGTGTACGTAAAATTACATAAAGTTCTTATCAGGTCAAGGTAGATATATGTCTTGAAATGCATTCTAAATGCACTTAAATAATAATGTATCCATCTGTTGGCTGTATATATGGCTATGCACTTTTGGATAAGCTACAAAAATATATACTGTAGATTAAAGGTAAACTTTACCGTATTTATAAAACAACATTTTCCTTCAGGTGATTTTAACGGACTAGCTGACTCACTATTTACAATCACCTGGATTTCAGCACCAACTGACGACCTGATCGTTATACCAGAAAAACATGTCAAATTTGACACTGGCCATAAACTTGCCCCACAGCAATTCGAACTGCATGTCACTAGTCACTTGAGACATGTGCAATATTTCTTGAACAGGTTTACGATGGAAACCATCTTTGATCCCACACAGGAAACTGTAGAGCAGAAAAATGTCAACTTGGGGTATGACATCCAATCATAGCGCTGCTAAATTGTGTATGAGCTCTTCAAGGAAAATAGTGACTAAAACTATGAGCTCTTTTCATATGCAATTGCGAATTCATTAAAGCTACTTATCAGCAAATATATAAAGATTTGCTATAGAACGGCAGTTTGCGAATTGCAAACTCATTATGTATAGACACAGGTATTGCAGGACGGAATCTGCGCGTTCATCATAAGCCATGAGCAAGTGCGAAACCATTTGAAAATCTTACATGTATTAAATGCAAACCCTCAAACGTTGTTTCAATGTCCCGTTGTGATAGCTTTCATCACAGCTGGCGATAATTGCATTATCTAGAGTGTGCGAAAATGCTTTCTGGGAAACTGCATCAGCGAAATGTGTTTTATTTAAGTCATACGTGTTTTACATGGAAACAGAAAGACCATAAACAAGTTATAGCAGAAATACATACTTTGTCTCCTTAAGCTCTGTTATCGCTCCTTGGGTAACTTGATTTACGATGACATTATTTGCTTGGATATCATTTACAATTAGACCACAGATTTATTAGAGTTGTACAAAACAAAGTAAGTTCTTAAGAAGTGTTTTCGAATTTATCACTTTTTACAAAATCACGTCCTGGGACGATGAAGATTCTGTGACCTTTGTAGAAGCAGGTTAGAATGCCCTGGTATTCAGTGTGGGCGACGTGGTTCTGGGAGGAATAAAATGCAGGATCGAATTTATATATGCACCAAATTGGGAATAAAAAAGTTATCTTACCCATGTCTCGGTATGAAGTTTAAAATAAGCTCCAAACTGTACAAAATCTTCTTGATTCTGGTACAGCAGTTTGAAAGTGTCATTTGGGTTGAGGCCAGGTCTTGAGATCAAGTCTTCAACTTCGCCTAAATTTGGTATCAGGATGCTTTCTGCCACTTGAGCATTCAGGTGTCGGTCGTAGTTTTTCTGTGGAAGGTGACGCAATTATAAGGCAGGGCATCAATTAAATGAGATATCATTCGGTAGATGTCGGGGGAAACCTTGAATAGATGATTAAAGTTCATTGTGGTGAATGGTGTGAAGTTTTCACTGTATACAAGGCCCTTGATATACTTATCGTAAAAGTCAGTCCTGCAAAATAAATCATTGGAATATTTTATATAACTTGAATAGGTGCTGAATATAAAATTTTCCAGATTGTGCACAAAATACCCGCTTGTTCCATGGCGTCCAAAGTTGCGAATCCTCGGAATTTCCGGTCTGATGCAGGAACGCTGCGCGCGGGTGCTTTCCAATCCCATGTATACGTCCCAGTACCTGTGTGACGTCAAAGTCGATTTTAAAAGCTATAATTGCGTTGACAAAAGTTTGAAGGGGTTGCAAAAATGTATTACGTTTTTGGCCATTTGCCGATGACAGTATCAAAAACATATCGAGAAATCATCCAGCCCCAACCAAAAAAGAAGTCAGTTCTGTGAAGAAGGGCTTGGCCGTTCGCGGACACATCCACATTGGTGGATTTAGCTTGTAAGTTTGAAGCTGTTACACAGTAAATGGTCTTGTCAGCCTGATAAAGGGGAAGGAGTCCGGCGAAATATTCGAAAAAATCTGGAGAAACTTCCAAGTCGTCTGGAAGTTACAAAATAGTTTGACCAACCGTGTGAGTTCTTTCTTCTTGTATTTTTATTTTAATTAAAATCTTTCGATCGAATTTTGAGTAACCTTCCAATGTAATCACGTAGGGACATTGGTAATGGTTGAAGGCTTGAGTAAGTGCCCATCTGTGATGCCGTGTCTGCTTGTAGTAACCCACAGGTATGGACGGATTGGGGTTCAGGATTTCGGATTGGTCTGGGTGCTGAAGAAGTAAAATTAATACACTAACTTAGTTCCAAGGGCTATTAAGAATCTCTAAATTGCATTAAAAAGCTCCGTCAATTAACTTACAAACAAATGGACAATGTCGGAGCCGTACGACTGAACAACTTGAGTTGTCTCATTATGGCGACCACAGTCTTGACTGACAATTACGGGAAAGGTGACACTTGGAGTATTGATCCTATGCTTGAAAACTGAGTCTAAATTAACTTTGACTGACGGCCGGTTGCAGACCAAGACTAGAACACAAATGAGCGGTTTCTCGGCCCACAAATTCAAAGCTTCTTCGATATAGAGTCTCGGTGGCGGTGTCTTGAGGAAAAAGAACGAAGTCGCCAATATGAAGAGCACGGAAAGTAGATACAGAAATACTCTGCGTATTCTGCAACTATGAGTTCGAAGAAGACCAGATCCGATGGATGTGATCATTGCGGCATGTGACTTGAAAGTTCAATGTGGCCGTAGAGGAATTTGTCACCAGATGCTCACTCGATAACTGCCGATGCAACAATGATTCAACAAAATTTTCTTCTCACATATATGGTTCCAAGTAATCGAAATTTCTTGCGCAATCCTGTACAATATGCAGCATCCAAATGGCTTCGAAGGCTGACGTAACTGTAACACCGTTGGGCAATTTCCGCTCGAGTGAACTTAAATGCATCGAGATTATATCAAAAGAGGAAGATGTTTCGGTTTGTCAAATGTTTCAGAGTCGCCGTGAATAATACAGCAGTCTTCTTTGGCAAAATTCAGCAAGGGAGCAAGATGCTTCGAAGCCAAAATGGAGCAGCGGTTAGCAAAAAATGATTTTTGTACAGAATGCATACATATACTTTCGGCCCGAAATCGACACTCATTGGTATCTTTCCAACGCCAAAACTTTCGTGAGAAAGCAATGCCACGAATAGTCCTCCAACTTTTAATATCTGATAAAGTCCTGGCTCAATTGCAGTAATTAAAAAAAGTCCTAATGGCCAAATCTTGGGAACAAGGAGCATATAAAAACTGATGAGCAGAAATGATGGCACTTTCTTTGTTTCTCTTAAGAGAAGACGCGTTAGGAGACGCTTCGGCCCGTTCTGTAACCTTTGACGACGAACGTCGACGCGTGTAATACAGGTAGGTGGGATTGTGGGCTATCGTTTACACGTGTGTGTCATTTCGAAGAAGGCTGTCAGTGAACCGATACGGTGGTTTAGCACGAATCCATTTCCCGGTTCTTTTGATCCTCTGATGTGTGCTGAAACGCGATAGTGTCACTTTGATCCTGGCTCTTGCAAATACATGGTACATTTGTACTAATGTTCAGTTTGTTCGCACATTTGTTTCTCGGTCTTGTTTGCTTTTGACCAATTTTGATGCGGAAGGAAAGGCGGTGGCTGCTGCGTGGGTAAACCGCAGAATAATAGCAAGTAAGTAAAAAGTAAGGCTGAATCGGTAATCGAATTTGATATGAATGGATGGTCATGTCAAAGTCCATCTTGATTTGATATACCAAGTACCATACTCGATATATATACCAAAAGAGCGAGGGAAAAGAGGCGACATACGATGACCTAGATCCGAAAGGATTTCCATTAAAGATTCAGGGTATTTAGCCATAAGCTGATCATGTATTGATATCGGCAAAAATGTGTGTTACATAAAAACCAGCCGATTGATCACAAGTATATACGCAATTTCTGCGGCGGACAGCACGGATTCAATTTGTGTCTTGATTCCATTAAAAGCCGAGAGAGGCTGGAGACTCGATCTCTGCAAAGTTAATGGCTCGCATTATGTATACTGCTCAAGGGTTTCATTCGGGGCGCGTCTTTTTGTAAAACGAATTCTGTGATTTTGATTTTGTTCATGAAATGCCGAGCTAAAAACTTTTAGAGACGACCATCAAGTTCATTTTTAGAGCGAAGCGAATCTCACATGTCCAAATAGCAAGAGAAGACCATTAGCCTGCATTACAAGTCCAAAAGTTTGAATTTCGAGTTTGAGGCTTCATTTTAAAATTTCGTCCCGTAATGCAGCTATTTCGTTCAACTTACTTATTGCTTACAGCTACCTTCCGAGATGCGATTTTGAAATACTTCTTCCAACCTGGACAATTTTGGACTTACAATGAACGTCATTCATGCTTGGCGTCGAGTGGAAAAAATGGAGAAGGAATTTAACGCCGATGAATTGCCAGAGATTATAAATAACAACCAACTCACATGGCTACCTTGGATCAAAGCAAGGTTGACAAAAGAACTTGGTGCAAGAATTCGGAGAATGGCAAATATGCGTGCAAAATTCAGTGGTTCGAGAGAGAGAAAAAGAGCCTTGTTGTGTAATGGGACGGCGTACGTGTCGAGACTACGGTAATGTTATACTCAACGTCCTTGGCGCCGAAAGAAAGCAATTTTGTATTATACTGTACGCACTCTTGTGCGTTCAGCTCCCGGTTTGACAGCCGGAGAAAGTAGGACATGCGTAAGCAAAAGCAGAGATAACGCGATAGCTCAACATAAACTTCAAGGCTATGGTTATGGAAGCTGATGAAGCAGGAGGAATGGAGCCATGTTGAGCTCCGACGGACTGACCCTGACTATATATACACGATTCTATGCGAAACACTAATACCCGGGAGAGAATTTCCCACCCGTATATTCCAGCAGTAGTACAAGTGTATAGTATAGTAGTGAGCGGCTGAGGAGAATTTTCAAGGACAGCAAAAATTGCCATAGGATTTCCCTTGACCCACTAAAACCGCTCCAGGTTCAAGATCATCCAGGAACGACGAAGGAGAAAAACCTTGGGGTATGCTACAACTTTCCGATTACGCACTTTGGTGGTGTATTTTTGGTAGTTTCGTCCGGCATGAATCTCTCATGTTGTATGTCAAGGCTAGACTATACTGGACAGGATCTCTTTTTCTCTCTTCCTTAGTCATCAGAGCAACTATCTCAACAAATTCTGCCTTGATATTGAATTCTAGCAACAGCCCATCTACTCGACCTTGGAGCAAGTCTAGAAGACACAGAATCTAGAAAGAGAGACGGCAGTATTTCGTTTCAATACGTATATGTACTTGACAAAACTTGGCTGGGACTCTGACTGATTAAATATCAAGTGTCAGAGGGCCGAATTTCCAACTTGACATTGGCAGTGAGGATGGAATAGCAAATTAAACATTTGTAGGGCTCTTGAGCATGTAGAATTGTCACAGTTTCACCTTGTCAAAGGACAATTGCTGCAGTTTGGCAAGGTGAATCTAGCACGGCTTCAGCTCGTAATAGAGCTGTTATTGCTTTCCTGCTATTTACCTTTGTACTCTAGACCATCGCCACTATTATCCATGTGCACAATCCGCAAAAGCACGATGGATGCTCGTTTCCATTACAATAGGTAGTCGGAAAAGTGCTGCTGATGTGGCAATTTGACAAGAGGAAAGATTAACGTGACAACAGCTTTTGTGAATTAAGCCTTCCTCGTAGTGCTTAGATGGGATCGTCGCCAACGCCGATATATTGCACTTGAGACAAGTGCAAGTTTGCAATTTTATTTTGAATTAATGCCATGCTTTATTTTGTATGAAGCCAGCATTATATTTTCAGTATTTTGATCGCAGTATGGTCAAGACGTGGCAAAAACTTTTTTACTGACTGAGATTCCTACTATTTTCGACCCTGTTTTAATTGAATGCACTTTTTCTTGTTTCGTCAAGAATCGCAACTTCGCAACTTTGTTTTCGCAAAATAAAAATTGCTCATCGACTGGGGCCACAAGGTCACCGGCTCGAGTCCAGGTTTATTTTATTGTGATAAACACGCAAAAGACGCTTTTTAATCGCCGCATGCAGGTTACAGAGCAGTGAGCAGCGTCATATTTGTCTGAATGTATTTTATCGCTGCGCTGGCTGACTGACTGAGAGAGTGAGATATGATGCAGACTGCAGACTGAACGGACTCGGCGGCGGCGAAGCCGTCTTCGACTGGGCCTGCTACGCGTCTAATTCAAGTGGATTTCGCAATGTTGGACATGCGAATTCTTACGTGTCCTCGTGTATATAACAACTTGTAAACACAATTCTGTAATCTTGGAACACGAATAAAGAATTTCACCCACACAATAATAATATGTACTTATCACAACATATGCGGTTCATGGTCAATTAGCAAGAATGCAACTATAAACAGCGAGCTTCGGTAGCCTCAAGAAGCAAAAAACTTTTTAAATTCCAGGTGTATCCGATCCCAATCCAAAGTGGGGAATACACAAAACATGCATAAATGTGGGAATCCCGTAGCGCAAAACTGGCTGCTGCTGCTTTACAAATCAAATGGTGCCTTGGTCAGATGTGTATATTTTGGATGGAACAAGGTTCAACGGTTTTTGCACGTTTCCAAACGTGTGTTTTAGAATCTGTTGCGTCAAAAGTCAGGTGGGCGATGCACACTGTATGTAAGAGGAATGACGATGATTTACCTCCTTGCGAATCTATGTATACGTTTATCTAACAAGAAAAACACATTTCGCTTATATAAACAAACCATGCTGAAGAGGTTAGTAAAATTGTATATAAAGCAAAAATATACGCGGAGGTCAGCTGGGAATATAAAAGTAGTAAAATCGGGTGAACCGAGGTTCTTATAAAGCAAGAACCAAGCCTAACAACTGACTAGAAAAAACCTCAGGGGGGTTGACGACTACTGTATTAAAACATTTTTAATTTGGTCGTCAAGTTTTGGCAATGAGTAAAGTTATATAAGAGGAAATAAGTGTTGAAAGTTGAGGCGTGTATAGAATGCAGATGGAAGTAAAGTGGTTCATTCAAAATACATCGACAGCTTTGGATGTCATCCGGAAATTAGGAGATTTCATTGCCTCTAGCGATAGCCAACTTCATTTCTCAAGTAGGTACTACATACTAGGAGAGTATATATATTCGCATAGCCTACTTTAGAGCAGCCTTCTGCCGGAAATTTGGTTCCATTCTGTTTACTTTGCAAACATGAGACTGCGTCATTAAATAACGGCTTCCAAATTGGCAAAGCCTTACAAAACTCCTCTTGTACGTACATTTTCTACCAAGCTCCAATTAAAGACTAGTGTTTAGTTTATAGTAGGTCTTTCCTAGAGTCTCTTTCTAGAAGGATAAATCCATGTTTTCTGCTAGTATCGACCCTTTGGTCGAGGCTTTGAAGTTATCAGCCTTTATACAGGTCTGGAGACCTATTTTTGCCGCCAACTGGAATTCTGGTCCTGCAAGGCCTCCTACGAATAATGGCTTAATTGCCTGTCAAAAGCTTTTGTGATTATGTGAGGAAGAGGAAAAACGGTAAATATGTATATATCTAATGAAGATTCAGCCAAAGTATTTGCTCAACATACAAGTTCAAACAGGGTTGTAAACCTCCACAATTCAGTCAGCAAAATTTTTGCAATAAAACCTTGTTGACTCATAGGGAGATTAACACCAAGCTCATAAAAATTGGCGAATTCTGCCTCCTACTCCCCATCTCAGCAGCGGTTATAAACACATAAATACTTGATTCCACAAGCTCTCTGAAAAACATTCAAAATTTGCAATCGACAATTTTAGGTCACTGGCAATCTTTTCTCTTTTAAAACACACGTAACAACAAAATACTTATTTTTACTATATACATAACACGCTTGCAAAGGCGGAAAATGTCCGTATTTTTTTCTGTTAAGTATGGTTAGGGATCGAGTGATTCGGTTGAGCAAAGGACAAGATTTGCTTCAATAGCCATAATTGCTGCTACTGCCCAGAAATATTTTTGGGAAACACTTATACAATATACTAAAACACAAAATACAAAAAAAGAAACCACGCCAAGTCGCAAACTCTATTCGATGGCAATCTAAATCTTTTAGATAAAAAAGCTTTGATATAGCCACTCCTGACTAACTCCTGCGAGAGCTATGCTACAAGTAAGTAGCTAGAAAGGTTGAGCAAATATTATGAGTTAAATATTGAGTGAAATTCCGGGTTTCGTGTAGCTGCTCGGCAGGTGACTCGAGCTCACGACTCCTCGCTGTACACCTGTGCAGTAATGGAATTGGCTGAAAATAGAATATAATATGCTCCTGTCGCGGCTTGTCAAAGTCACAAGCTGGATGGGCAATTGCGGCAAGGCAATAACGAAAAAGACTTGGAAGAAACGTCAAGTAAGTGAGAGCGGGTAGCTTTCACATTGAGCTGGAGAAAGCTGGAAAACTGCTCGAGACAAGACTGTATATATCCATGAGGGATCCATGAGCTTCGTTGTTGTTGTTGGGAAAAGCGGCAAAGACCTTGAGGACGACGACGACTGCATTGCTTGGTACACGGAGGAGGTAGTCGTCGATGCTGGAGCGAATTCGGAGCGAAGGGCATGTAAAAGAAGGATTGTAAAGGAGAATCTGGTTGACATTGGTAAGGAGATTTCTCCTTGAAGAGAAAGCTCTTGATTGTGATAGAAAACAAGTTGGGCAAGACACTTTGGCTTCAGACCAGGAAAGCATCTTGGCACCGAAGGTTGTCGGTCGGTTCGTTGGTCTTCGGATATCGGCGAGTTTTTGGCAAAGGTTCCGCAGTACGGCAACAAGCCTCCGTCTTACTTGTCCTGTGTGTTCTACGCGTAAATATATTTATACGTGCATTACTTGCGGATCTCTGAATGGTTTCTGATAGCGTCTCCAACAACTCGGTTTAAAGGTAAGCAAAATCAAATCTTGGTGAATTTGGCTACTTTAGTGTATACCTTTGAAATTGTAAACATTACAAAATTCCTACTTTTGGAGGCGGAGCTTTAGAGTAGAAGATGCACCGCGGCAAAACGGAGAAAGATCACATGCTGCTGTAATGCATTGATGCGGCGGCGGCGGCGAGCCACCGCAAGGCTGAAATATTTTGAACGTGGGACGGCCTAACGCTGTATGTTATATATGCGTTCCATCATTGAGTTGTGTTTTGTTATGATGTTTATGTTGTTGTCGTCGTCGTCGTGCTCCGTTGCTGAGGCTTGGAGTTGGTTGTGATGGTCAAAGGCGAATTGGAATTGCAAGAGTAATTTACTTTGTATTTGCAAGCCAGTTGTTGGCTATATCGGCTTCTTGTTCTAGAACACTGTTCGCGGCTACTATTATAACTACAAGTTCAGTTCAGTTCCATAGCTCACATTGAACCCACAGAGCTTTTTAAAAAGTCGTTCATTATACGTACACAACAAGTAAAGTTTGGTGACAAAGGTAAAATATATATAAATTGGGAAACCCGGTGCGGTCAATAAGTGTTTTTGTTGTACCGCTGGCGGCATTTTTGGAATTACGTGAGCGAAAAGCTCAAAAGGTTGGTCAAGGAAGTTTATGAAAAGTTGAAAGGATTTACTATTAAGACGAAATTATACTGATTGCTACACACAACTTGTTGTTAAACGAAAGAGAACTTCGGACCTCAAGGTTTGTCGGCCGAGAGGTTAGTTGATAAACATGGATTCTGTTCATTCAAGGGTATTATATAGTTCCGGGTGGTGTTTAGAAGGTGTTGGAAGATTTCAAAATGGTGTAATCTAGGAATTAATGTTTAGAATGTAGAAAAAGGTGGATTAAGGGTGAAGATTCGATTGGTTAATTGCGGAGGTATGAAATGGTTTGCATAGCTCATAGTTTCAAGATCACATCAGCTGACAATTTATAATAAGTTACAATCAGGGGTGGAAATTGGTTGTTAAGTTGGGTAAATAAGGGTGAAGAAATGGTAAATGGTGGTGTCTTGTAGGATTATAGGTTTTGTGGAGTCAAGAGTAAAGATATTACATATTACATCGACAACAGTTAGTTGATGACGAGGACCAAGAGTGCTTAGTTGTTAGGGTAAACATTGAAAAAGTTGCTGGTGTTTATACGATAGGTAGTGGGTATTACGTTTCAATGGTTCACGAGACTAGAATCGAGGATCATGGTTCGTAGATGGGTTTCAACATGTGTTCAAGATTTTTTCCAACTTTTAGTGTGTTGTTAGACGTGGAAATATCTGGAAGTGTTGGGAATGGAATGTGTAGTTTGGTGGAAGAGATCAAAGAATAGTTTTGGATGTCAAGAGTTGAACTAGTTTGGGAAGAATCTAAAAGAAATCGAAGGCTGTGAATAGGGGCACGTGTGACTTTTGAAGTCAAGGGATTGGTGAAAAAGTGATATTTGAGCGACATCCAAGAGGTTTGACAAGATTGGACGAAGACAGATATTTGGCATGTTATAAACAGTATTTTCCTTGAGCAAAGTAGATTGGGGTAGTTGTGAAGCAGTTTGGGGTGAAGGCGAAGGTCTTCCAAGGACCTCTGACCACTGTTACGAAGAGTAACATGAAATCTGGTTCTGTTGTTATTTGCAAGAAGGGAGTAGTATATAATGATCGAGTGAGTCACATGTTGATAACGCATTTAGTAGGGAAATTGGTTCATGGTTGTGTGATATCAAGGAATATAATAATGGGATGATGATTATAATAATTAATGTTGAGTTTTTTTTTGTTTTTGCAGAACCACTGAAAAGAAAGACAGGGCATTTTGCGGAGGCACGATGTTCAAGACCATGTTTGCTCTGGGAAAGTCGGCAAACCAGAGCTGTCTCAAGTCGAAAGAGTCGCTGATCGAAGAGCTGCATAGGGAAGTGCGGCAGGCGGCGCCGGGCGCGAGGTTACCGATAGTATTGAGGAACAACCTGGAAAGACTGGATAAATCAGAGAGGAAGGAAATTGCATCGGCAATGTCTGTGGATCCTAATTCAACGAGTGGCTGTGGTCCGCTATTTATCGCTTGCAAAAAGGGCAACTTGGAGATTGTCGAGTACCTTATCGAAGTGTGTGGCGCCGACATTGAGCAAAAGGGCGTCTACGATGTGGCCGATGACAAGACGTCGCATCGCGTGAGTCCATTGTGGTGCGCGGCGGTGTCTGGGAAGCTCAATATTGTCAAGTGTCTGGTCAAACATGGGGCTAATGTAAACAGTGTGAGCGATAGTGGGTAAGTTGAATCGAGCAAATGTCACGAGGTCAAGACCTTGTCTTAATAGTGTGTTGAATCCGAAATTTATGTATGTTTCTTGCTGCAGGTCAACGCCTGTTAGGTCGGCTTGTTTTATGACCAACTTTGATGTTGTTCAGTATCTGGTTGAGCATACAGCAGCTGATATTCAACTGGCGAATTATAATGGTATGAGAAAGATCAGTTATTTTTTACCAAGACAATTGTCAGGATGCATAATGTTTTGATGGTTTCAGGCGGTACATGTCTCATAAATTCAGTTCAAAGTGCTCAGTTGTGTGAGTATCTACTGAAACATGGAGCCGAAGTCAATTCTCAAGATATACAGCTCAAAACAGCCCTTCACTATGCTATTCAAGAACATCGGTTCGAAACGACAAAGTTGCTGCTGGCTCACGGTGCCGATCCATTCCTCAAGAACCGATACGGCGATGATGCTCTTCAGACGTCCTGTTTAAAAGGAGCAACAGCTATCTTCTATTTTCTGATGGACAATATTAACTCATATTCTCGAGAAAGGAAGGCTGAAGCTCATGAACTGCTTGGATCTACGTTCCTAGATGAGCACCATGATATACAAATGGCGTTGCAGTTTTGGAGGAGAGCGATAACTATTCGGTCGGATAATGATGGGAATATCGTTGCGCCGAAGAAACGACTGGATTATGTGCCGCTGTATGCCAGAGTCAAGGGATCGGATGGTATGTAGAATGAGACATCTGTTGGAAAAAGCTTTGTGAGGAGTATGAAACTGAACTAAATTCTGTTGCAGGTAACGAAATTGTGATCAACGAATTTGAGACCAAAGAACAGCTTGAAATGATTTCAACCGACTTGGATCAAATAAGAATCAATAGTCTCCTGATTGCCGAACGAATTCTTATGCAGAGTCATAAAGACGTGATCTTCAGAATCATGTATCGAGGAGCTGCGTATGCTGACTCGTCTCAGTCTTTGTATTGTATTCGGCTCTGGAGATACGCGCTGCAACTGAGGATACAAAAAGACTCATTGCTGTATTCGGACACCTGTTTCACTGCATTGGCTCTTGTAAGTTTGGTTCTTTCAGTAGATTTTTTCAAGCCCTCCTCCTCCAAATGGTACATTGCAATTTCTCGTTTTTCCCCCCAGATTCGACTTTACGTGGATTTAGAATCTAACGCCGAATCAGTCCTTGCTTTTCGGGAGGCTGGATATACCTTGCAAGTGGAAGATCTCTTAGGAACCTACCAACTATTGGTCGAAAACTTGCCTCAATGTACTGGCTTAGTCCGAGTGCGCCCAGTCTTCAAACGACAGCAAGAAAGTTTTGACCGGTGAGTTTTTTTGAAGACCTTGTCTTGGTTCGCACGAATGGATTCTAAACGGTCTTTTTTTATCTTTAGATGCATGAGATGTTGCGCACACCTAATTTATTTACTGCTGAAGTCGGAGAAGACGATTGAAGAAACAATGCACTTCAAGAAGGTATTTATAGAGGCAAAAAATTGACAACTGATTTATGGCGCATTAATTGAAATTGTTTTTGCTGTTACAGCTTACGGAGAAGTTGGTTCAGAGCGGCTTGGTAATGTGCAGTTTGGGTGATTCCTTGCTCCATCAAGCTGTCAGCGCAAATAATGTAGTTAAAAGCCATTTCTTCGGGGAAGATCATCATGTAAGCTTGAACCAACAATCAGCAATGTAGATGTGAAAGGTACGCAGTAAGAATATACGGTTCATCTCTTATTATAGGTAAGCGTTTTTCCAAGTGTCGAGGTTGCTGAGTTTTTGCTGGATTGCGGAGCCGATGTCAATGCCACTAACCATAATAGGCAAACTCCCTTGCATTATGTGGCAGCTAACGATTCCTTCCATCTTGCGGTAAGATGGTTCACGATTTTCGGCAGTATTCTTGTTGCGATTTAATCAAAACTGAAAATTTTATTGTATATTCAGACTGTAGAACTGCTTCTTTCCCGAGGAGCACATGTTGATCAATTGGATAACAGCAACCAGTCTCCTTTAGACATGCTGGCGTTCCGAGGACGGTTCTTTGACTTTGCACCACTTCAGCACGTAACGTTGAAATGCATCGCTGCAAGAAAGGTTTGCGCAATAGGCTTGAAATTTACTGCTGACGATCTTCCGAATGAACTGCTAAAGTTTGTGGAGCTGCACCGGCCCAACAAGGATCATGACTCAGTGTTCTCTGGAACAAGCTCCAGATCAGATAGAAATGCCAAGAACAATCGGCTTCACAGTCATTAAGTTCTACATGTATCAGTTTCCAGTTTTCGCCAGTTTGGCTTTTCAAAAGATCCTTTTAACCTAACAGCTTGTTTAAAACAAAGTGTTCTAGGTTGTTCTACTTCAAACCTCGTGAATTTTAGAAAGAGTTGACATTTCCACCTTGGTTAATGTGAACATAATCATGACATAATCTTTCGATTTGACGTGTTGCGCTCTCACTTTAGGACAATTGTTTTTGTTATTATTGAAGGTTGTTGAATCTTGTTCTTCTTGTACGAAATCCTCATATATATCAATTTAGTGTATTTACCTGATGTATATAGCTGTAGAAGTGATATCTCAGTTTATAACCTCCAATTAGGTACTATTTCCAGTTTGTGGCTCATGGATGTACTATGTACCTGAACTACATGTATAAGCAACGCGAACTGACAGCTTTAGCTTAGTTATGTTGTTCTAGTTCTAGCTTATAGTTTGTTTCATGTATCGGGTACACATTATTTTTTGAACTCGAGAGTTACTATTCTGTCACAAGAAGAGAATTGCGGGAAAACGTTTGTCTAGAGGTCATGTTTCCCGTATTATAAGGAATATCGACCCGTGCTGGCGCTTGTTTCGCATAGTGAAATTGTAAAGACGCTTTGTACAATTTTTTGATGACGACTTATTGAAGTATAATTCAGTTAGTACAATAAATCACAAATCATGACATTTTTCAGAACGTAATCAATTAATTTCTGTTGTATTTAATCTTCAGGAAGAGGTGGAGGTACATGAAAGGCGCCACTGAAGATAGGGTATAACAACGAAGTGAAGTCATTGTACATGCACCAGTAACGTGTGTACAATGATTCTTTAAAGCCCAAACAACACTACTCTATGGGTAGGGGCCATTGATAACTTCTGACCGCGCGAAATTCAGGATATTTGCAGCTTATGCTGCTGCAAAGCACAGGCTCATGCAACACCAACACCACCGTGGGTTTTTCGTGTTTTTATCAAAGAACCACACCACAACACATGAAAGATATCTGACTGATTTGATATACTTTCTCTACGTAATAATCTAGAGTTTCGGTTAATAGTTTTTTATGCAATTCAATCTGGATTTTCAAAATCGGAAATGCATCATTTAAGCACGTTGCGCCGTGACCTCTCAGGTTGAAGCTGCATGTTATGGTGAAAAGTACCTGAGGAATATCGTTGGCGATATTTTCCAAAAAGCCATGCAAAGCTCATTAGCTTAATTTCCAATCTGCAATCGGAATTAAAGAACAGCTTCATCCAAAATGGGAAGAAAAACAAGGAATTCCACGGGATTTATTGACCCGCAACAATTAGACTCCTTACCGAAGCGACGAAACAGCCGAAAGCCTAAAAAGGTTGATTCTGTAGAAGAGTTAAAGAAGGAACCAGACAAGCAGGTATGAAGTCAACTTTGAAAGTAATAGTGGACATAGTCCCACTTTGAGTACCATTGAACCATTGAATGGTTTTATTTACAGTCCGAGTCTGATGAGACACAAAAAGAGGAGATTGTACAGAATGGAGATGTAGAAGAATCCAATCAAGTCATAGCAGCTACAGACCCAAACTTGGTGTCCGAAGAAACCGAGCCAGCCGTAGGAGGGTCTCCAAATATTATTAACACTTGTTATAGTCCGACTGTTGGGGAAGATCATGACGACTCTAACGAAACCACACCTGGAGCTGTTCATGAGTTGCAAAAAGAAGAACCTAAAGCATGTGTAACACAGCAAAACTCCGGAAACGGCACAGAGCCTTCTGCGTTCGAATCAGTCAGTGTCGACCACAGTTGCTTAGAAGAAGCAGCTCTTGTTAAAAGTGAAAAAAGTTCGAATGAAACATTGTTGCTGCTCACATCTGATATGCCAGAAACTAGTCCGGTGGTCCAGAATGTCACAAAAACAATATTTGCAGCTGACCAAAATCAATATGAAGTTGCGATAAATGAAACGCTGACGATTGTGCAAGTAGAACCTATGGATACAACAGAAATGGTGCTTGCACCTTTTGAAACTTCGAATAATACGTCGGTTGATACAAATTCAAAAGAAAGTGAATCAGTTGAAATGAAGTTTGAAACTCCTGTTACTTCCGAACATATATCGGTTGACACAAGTTTGAAAAAGAGCGAAGTAGTTGAAGTGAAAGTTGAAATTCTTCCAGTCTCAGAAAACATAAAAGTTCGTACAGCCAATGAACCAGAAACAAACCATAAAACATCGAGTACTTTGGACACGTTGTTTGGCTCAAGTTCAACTGTGAATGAACCGTCTAGTTCCTCTTCTTTTCTGGGACCTGGCAGCTTTTTCGCTGCTAAGCAAGAACCAGGAGTCATACCTGGTTTGGATTTTGATGCTGTGGAAGATGTATCGGACAAAGTTGAACAAATAAGCTTTGGGTCTATCATGGCGAAAAAGATGTTTGCGTCAGAACCAGAACCAGCAGCAGAAACGAATATGAACGAGATAGAAAAGACTGACATTAAAGATGAAGGTGAGAAGCAGAAATGCCACCAATCTTACCGACATAAGTGTGTCCAGTGACTAATTATCTTTGAAATATTACAGATAAAAGTTTAAGAAGAAGCTCACGTATAAGGTCTCAAGAAAGTGGTCGAAGTAGGAGAAGAGAAGTTGTATTCTCTAATCGAAATGGAACTTCATCAGGGGCATCTAGTCGTAGCCAGTCGGACACGAGAGCGGATGACGAAGACGTGTATCATAGCTTTGAACTGCAGCACTTACGATCTCCGTCCAGAGACAGTGTGTCTAGTAGGTCATCATCGTACGTAGGAGGATCGCCTGAATCAGATGACGACGATAAAAATCTGAAAAGCCGAACTAAAGAGGATGAGGACTTGGCGGAATGTGTATCTTCTGTAGATATAGCAGACCGAGCTTCATCTCGAAAGGCTGTATTCGTGCCACCGAAGGACCTGATCCGAATGCCTGGTCATATCGCATTTACTGCCAGCGATGATGAGTTGAAAGAAAAATTGAAAACATTCGATGGCATCGAAGAAAGTCGATTCTTCACAGAACGACGAATTAGCAAGGAAAGTAAAAGCATGGTCTGTGACTGCTTTTTGTCTAAGGAGGACATACAACGCGGCGAAATAGGTTGTAACGAGGATTGTTTGAATCGGCTGTTAATGGTGGAATGGTGAGTTACTCACTACGCCTTTTTGTCTGTATATTACTTTTTTCGACATATGTTTTTGCTTTTTTCAGCGGATCACGGTGCCCTACAGGAGACAGATGTACAAATAAGAGATTCCAGAGAAAGGAATACTGCCCCCTAGAAGTTTTCAAAACAGAGAAAAAAGGACATGGACTTCGGACACTTGCTCCCTTGTCAGAGTAAGCCCGACTTTGCTTTCGAGAGGCTTTTTGAGAACAAAACGTTTATGCGTGTTTTTTACAGGGGAGGTTTTGTGATAGAGTATGTTGGAGAAGTTTTGAATCCGAGAGGATTCACGAAGAGGACCAAAGAGTATGCTAAGAAGGAACAAGAACATTTCTACTTCATGGCGCTCACTTCTGACACTATTATAGATGCCACGTTGAAAGGAAATTGTTCCAGATTCATAAACCATAGTTGTGAACCCAACTGTGAAACTCAGAAGGTAAGCGATAAAACATTTAGTATTCTTTTAAAGAATCTGAGGTCTTATGTTGGGTTTGTTTCACTCATTAGTGGACTGTTAACGGTGAAGTTCGAATTGGATTTTTTGCTCAAAGAGATTTGCGGGCTGGAGAGGAAATAACCTTTGATTATCAGTTCCAGCGTTATGGGTAAGGGATATTAGTTCAGATTATAAAAATTCAACTTTGGGACAAGGATTTTGACGATCTTGCTTGCATGGTTAGGAAAAAGGCCCAGCGATGCTTTTGTATGACTGAAAGTTGTCGAGGTTGGATCGGTGGCGATGAAGAGGACGAAGAAGAGTTTGAAGATGATGATGAAGCTAAGGACGCAGATCATGATGGGGTAGCGGTAAGAAAGCCCAAGCCTAAAACTCCGAGAAAAAGAGGAAAACGCGTAACGTCGGAAGTGAATGAGTTTGGAGATCGATTTTATGAAGATCTTAAAACCCTTGAAACTTCGGGGTTGAAGAACAAAAATCACACGCTAAACTTGTGTCGACTAATGGTTCGAGCAGAAGATTGGGAATCACGGGATAGAATTCTGAATATCTTGATAAATGGAGACCAACCTTGTAGAAGACTCTTCCTAGATTACCGAGGTCTGCGCTTGCTGTATGGTTGGATGTCCACTCTACCTGTTCTCACTAATGCTCAAGAAACTGAACACTATCATCTGAAGGTAGTTTAAATACCATTGACTGTATTATTTATGATTGTCTGCTGACGTATATTGTGTTTGTAGTTCTTGGAAGCTCTTGAAGTTCTCCCGATACCAAACAAGACACTGCTCAAAGATAGTGAAATATTGGATCTGGTGGAAAAATGGTCTTCAGAAGTGAATCTGAAGAAAGATGTCAAAGCCCCCAACGAATATGGTCTTAACGACCAACAACAAGTAGAACAAATCGTCAAAGAGCAGACAGAATCTGGGACCAATGAGCAAGTTGCTGTTACACCGGAGCAGGCAAAAGAATCTGTCGAAAGGGTTACTGAGGAAGAATGGAACTATGTGAAAACATCAAGAGAGCTACTGAGCAATTGGGCTGACCTGAAGGAAGTTTTTCGCATTCCAAAGAAAGAGCGAGTTGAACAGATGAAAGAGCATGAACGAGAAGCTGATAAGGCTGATAATGTCCAGAAAGAAAACGATAAGCAAAGCGAGAAGGAATCATTGGAGCGTGAAAAGTAAGCTTGTAAATTAGCAACTGTAGACATCCGTAAATTAAGTACCAATATGAGAAAAATCTTCAGCGTTTAATTGCTTTCCAGGTTCAGCCAGCGAAAGTTCGACCGGAAATTCAACTTGAGAGACTTCTTTCAAGCTGTAGTCAAATCAGGATACGTCAGACCTTCGGAGTTCAAGCATCTCTCTAAAGAACAAAAGCGCCACCTTTTTGAGAAGTACATAGAAACTTCGGAAAAGCAACAGCAACATGAGCAAATGAATGCAAACCTTCAAGTACTGCATACTGAACGTTGCAAGCAACTAAACTTAAATTACCAAACAGTTCCTTACGTTGATCCAACGGGACTATACTGGTTGGAGCCAAGCTCAATGACATGGAATGCCATAGAGATGGATGGTGAGACCTCACTCAGGAACATATCAAATGCTGTGCATGATGGCGCAACAAGTTCTATATTTGGTTTTGCAGATTTAACATTAAATCCAGGGGTTAAAGCTATTGCTCATTTCGTTCATAATCCACCTCCACCAGAGGTTTTCGAGCCTCAGCTATTACCACCACAGGAACATCAAGAGGTGTCCTTTCCACCATGGCCGGAATCGTTTCCTCCACCACCTCCATTGGTTCCGGCTAATCTTCCGTCTGGTTGGGCTATCAGTTTCGACGAAAATGGCAGACTTTATTTCTATCATGCCAGGACTCGAATAACTCAATGGGAACTACCTACTAATCAGACATTGGACTTCTGTGATGCTCCTTCGAGCTCGGATTCTTCTGACATGGAAGATGACGGTGGGGAAACTAATGACGAAACTAACCAGTTCGACGTAGACGAAAATTTCGAACCCACCATCAAAACCAAAAAGATATCAAAGTCTGAGGAACGACGTGCTCGACGTAAACTGTCAGGGCTGGTGCAAGAAAAAATTATCAGTGTAAGTTTTATTTATTTACTTTAGTTATTTATAGTAAATATTTTTTACTGAAGTTTTGCAAATTCCAATATTTTGCTTATAGCCACGAAATGAGGAGGATAAACCGGCTTTAACTCAGAAAATGATCAAGCAAAGAAAGTTGGAGCTAATGACAGAACGCGTTCAGGGAACACTTTACGATGACGACGACGATGTTGAAGGTGAAACAGTGGCAAGCCTTGTAGAAACCGCGGAAGTGCGCCCACCTTCTCGAAAGAAGCGGAGAACTTCGAAGTCAAGCTCAGTTACTTCAACTTCCTCGGTTGACAGCTCTAGTATTGCTTCGACTGATGACTTGGAAGAATTAAACTTGGTTGCGTTTGGGGGACCAGAAGTGGCGACATCAGTATCATCAGAAAGTCAAGAACCAAATTCTCAAGTAACATCAATTAAATTGAAATCTCACGAGAGGAAGCGGTCTCATAAGAAGGCAAAGTCGCATGCGAAGGAGCCCTCAGCAAATCCTCATTCGTCTTCGAAAGGTTCAAAAGAACGAAAAATACAGGAAGATGCTTTCCGAATGGAAATAGCCAACCTTATCAAACAGTACTTAAACCCGTTCAGAAAACCAGAATGTAACAGTGGAAAGATCACCAGTACTGAACATTTCAAACATCTAGCTCGAAAGGTAAGTTTTCGTTGTGGCATCAGTTGGGGATGAGCTGATTGAAAGTTTCTAATTGCCATTATATCTATTTCAGTTGACTCATATGGTAACTGCAAAAGAAATCAAGCACTGTAAGAACTCAAAGCAAAACGAGATCCTATCCGTGACGGAGAGTGTTAAGCATAAAGCAAAAGAGTTCGTACGTAAGTACATGGCCAGATTCAATGGCAGAGATTATGTGCCATCTCCTGAAAATCCTGGATCCGTCGCGACTGGTTCTGAAAGCTAACGTAAATTTCATGCTAAGATTTACATCACCGGTAGTGTTTTTATTTTGGCTGATGGGCTTTTAGTCCTTCCGCAAATGTTTGAACTTTTTTAAAATTGTAACCTGTATTTTGAGGCTTTAAATGCTTGAGATCAGCATCTTTGGCTGATTTTTTATGATTTTGAAGTTTTTGAAGCATGAATTCTCCTGTCTGTTGATTCAGCTCAATCGAAAGCAGTGTGATCAATGTTATTGTATGAAAACAGTGTAAGATATCTTTTCTATAATTATATCTGTTGACTAGACTGTACTACGTTATATCGGCTTGAATACATCAAGATATTTTTGAACTTGCAGTTTTTTATGCGAGTACTTTATTTTCTAAAATAACTTGTACAAAAATGCCGTACGACTTAATACAGCAATACATTACTATGATACCAGATCACATCTCAGCAAACCCAGCTTGCTTAATTTAAGCTATTTTTATATACAATTTACCAGGTATTCGATACTCTTTAACGCCGAAAATAATACTCCACTTCACAGTATCGTAAACACAAAGCTGTTCAGGTAGCCAATTCAGCACCATAAAAATTCCGTCTGACTGAAAACGCAAACTATGTAGATTTTATACATGTATACATGATTAACAGGCTACTACATCGCTCACAGAAATCACTTGCTAGAAATTAATGATCATAGAGAGTGGAACAATGCTGTTCATTTTAAATAGCATACATTGAATATACAATTTCCAGTAAACAACATTGCAAAATTATAATAACATTCACTTATGAGAACAAGCAACAAAATGGAAATAACAAGCGCATTCTAGTACTATTGTATGGTTTAAGTAGATGTTTAATAGTTTCCTCAAAAACATATTCCACAAGTCAAACTTTTTACCATGAAACCATACTGCTTCATTGTGTAAAAATGTCGTCAAACCTCGATGGCGAACAGATGTATAGGCTCGAAATGGACTTTTAATTTTGCAGGTGTTGAACATTCGAGGGAAAGTTGTTTTCTGCGAGGGCATAAAAGACTGGAATATGAAGAAACTTTCTAGAAAGTTTAAAAAGTTTGGAAAAATAAATTGTCGACAGGCGAGGGCTATCGTGAAAGAACTTGTGAGAACAAATATTATTAAATTTACCGAGATAACTTACTGCATAAAAGTACGGCTAGGAACGGCGGCTCTATTCAACGAGCCATGCAACAGATTGGGTAGGCAGGATTGGCAATAAAACTGCAAATGTACGTAGTAAGGTCATGGGATTACGCGTAGGACGAGGAAACGTTACTGGAAATCGAAGAAGGGCATGAATCGCCCGGATGAAGGTGACTTGGAGACGATGCGTAGGACGAGTTGGTTTCATTACATAAAATATTGCGACTACTACTGTTGCTATGATTAGCAACTGGACTGTGAGGAGCCGAATGGTGATTATGGTCTTCAGAGAACTCGAAATCGAGTTCAACTTCGTATTCGGACCGGTTGTCCGCACTGGAATGGGAATCGTACGGGGATTCGATGGATTCACTATCATCGATGGAACTGCCGCTGTCAGAACGGGCTCCAGGACTTTGGTAACTTCTGATAAACCAGACAAGAGATCCAATGCTGGCAACCACTGCGACGCAAACCATGCCGAGGACAATCATCATTTCAGCCCCACCGCTAAAATTCCAAGTTCCGGAAGAACCCATTCCTCTGCCGGTAGCAGCCTCTCCGGAGGTCAAAAAGCTGTGTTTTGTATCCAGATCATTTTTAAGCTGGTCTTGTTGAAGAGCTGAAGCTGCGGCTGAATCGGCAGGGTTCAACAAGTTGTTGGTCTGAGGCGCCAGGCGGATTATTCGGGAAAAGTCCAAAGATTTTGCAACGCTCGTTTCCCTTGGAAGTGACACGCTGTTGGTTGACAAAGTGCAAACAAATTAAGCTCATGATATATCTGTATAGCAGTCAGTGGCACTAAAGCAGTCACCACGTTTACGTGAATTTTTTAGGAAAATCTCGTTGCTGGTCTATAACTTACCCGGCTTGCACAATGAAGGACTCTGGCGAAAATGAGCAAACGACAACGAAGCGTCTCGTACTATGGGTCAAAATAGGAACGTTTTCTTGGACAAGGATGACCGTTGTTACTTTGGAGCCGTTAACGATACTGCCACAGTCATGGTGACGAATTCGGAGGTTATATTTGGTCTGGGAGCTGAAAGTACAAAAAAAATCTGGTTTAAATTTAAATTCAGGCAAGCAACTTTTAAAAAAGTAAGGTCGTCAGAACTAATTACAACAAGGCTAGTAAACAATTTTTAACCTTGAAAGCAAGCATATCATCAAAATATCTTGTAACTGCTCCTTATTTCAGAATGTCGCGAATGAGTCAAGAACTGTAATTATACATGAATTTGGGCACAGATTGCCATCAAAGTAAGTTCCATTATCTTGGAAGGGCGTGAACGACAGCCTCACAGCTTTAGACAAACAACGACTTCAATCTTGGGCTTGTATCAATAACAAAATCAGTGGACTGATCTTGTAACCTGGTTTCAATTTGCATCTACAGTTGAGAGCAGAAAAAGGAATAAATTTAATGGTGACAATTACTTGGAGGTCGGACATTAAGTTTGCAAATTGGCCAACTTTTACGTTCATCAAAGTCTGCAATACATTTACAAGAGGAACGGGGTGTTGGGGAAATGTTGATTGCGGAAGGTCTTGAATTTGTAACGTAGGCGTTTTACGACCGTGCATTAGTGCCCAAGTCTGTGTCTGTCTTTTATATTATTTGAACTGATGTTGTCGGGAGAGGTGAAGGACGGGCAGTCGTTGGACGGGAAATTAATCCACAAGAGACAAATAATTCGCGCTTAAAGAGCTATCAGATGGCCGTTTGGTTTAAGTACCGAGACCCGGTTTCTTGCAAGATCTGAACCTTTCACTCTGTGAGTTGCATCAAGCAGTTTCTTGTGATGCAAATGTAGGCGACGAAATCGCAGCAGATTATACGACAACATAAAGACGAGATCAAGACAGGCAAGGAAGGGTTGTCCTGATACTTTGATCACGGTAGAAGATAAAATTATGAAACTCTAGGTTAGATGAAGGAAGATCACGGAAATGAAATATCGGGAACTGCTTGAGAAAACGTATTCGTTTTTAAGTGACCACGTTATTACGGTGGGCGGGCGTGCCGGTATTCCATTCGACCAGTTTGGTTCTTTAATAAAATATGTTATTGCTATTCAATAAACTGAAAGTCCCAGGTGCAAATAGGACAAACGAATGCTAACGGCGTTAGTCTTGTTGGCCCGAAGAGCGTAAACGGGAATGATTTTGGGAAGGGAAAGAAAACCCATATAGATTTGGGATCTTTTGGCATCGAAAAAGGTAGAGAGTAGCGGGAAGAGAGGAAAATCTAAGTTGGCGATGGCAGGAGGCAAATTAATGGGTATCATTAATGAGCTTAAATTGTGTGGACTGACACATACGTATTATAACCAAGTGTTCCATTATATATACGGCATCCGTAGTTACGGTAATCACTGTTTCAAGATCACTCCAGAACAGGCAGAAACAAGGTACAATTTTGTGCCGGAATGAACAATATGGTTGATTGCGAAACAATTGGTGTATGTGAATTCAAGGGCTTTTGATTTGATAGGACTAATTGGTTTTTCCTGTAGTGATAATGCAGCTGCTGTATTTTTTTCAAAGTAAATAAGTTCAACATCCTGCATCGAACTGAAGCTTGAGATTTTTTCGTTAAACTCTTTGCTAAAATTCCTCATCAGAAAAAATCCCAAAGAAAAGTCGCATTCCAAAAACACTCAAGTCCCTTGAAGCTTCATTGACGCGGAAGTTATTAAAAATTTTGAGGAAATCTGGATTCAATTTTGCGGTGATGAGTGTACCTGACTGATTGGTGTAATTTAACTAACCCTTGGCAAAGATGAGCGCCTTACGTAAACTCTCATTATGCTCTTACGATTTACTTAATCGCGAAACTCTCTTAGAAACGTAAAAGGAGAAATTTTACCTAATTAAGTTACTAATTTAGGTACGTTTCAGAGACGCAGTTTTCTTTTCTGAATGAGTCGGAATATTAAACTTCAGATAGATATCTATTGATGTAGGCCAACAATTGTAATCTATATGTTTGACGCCAAATTCCCCCAGCAGTTGTTGTACCTTAGGATTATGCAAGTTGTAAAACTTGAATTGAAACGGACAAGGTTTCTGCTTAGTATTTTCAAACAATAAGCTATTAAAATTAATTAGAGAAGAAACCAGACAGTAAACTATTTTATCTTGAATACCTGTTCATATCTCCCTTGACGAAGCATCCCGGCTTGGTAGAGTCCTCGACAGAGATTCGACCTCCAAAATATGGACCAGTTTCCACTGATACTTCACTGGAGTCGGCTAGACACTTGGTTGCCTTGGCAGAAACTGAAATACGAACCAGGATATTGAATATCAAATGCTTTCTGTACCTTTTAATCACATTGTGTCCCCAAACATGTAATTCGAGAAGACTAATTTTTAACGAAGTTTATACGTAATATGTATCATCCTTTTACTGTTAGCTCACTTTCATGAAAATATTTGACAAATTTGACAGCTCTTTCAAGTAGTTACTTGAAGTACTCACAACGACGCAATGCTGGGAAACTTGATCTAAATTAGTGTGTTAATCATACTGATCATGTTTCAATCTAACGTAGTGGAATTTACGTTTAAAGCGACCTTAGACAAGAGATCCGAAGTTGGGCTTTTCAAAATACAGGGTTGTCGAAAGCAGACATAATTTATTATAGACATTGTTTTTGTCGCTGTTTTCGTAAACGTTTGTAGTTAGATCGGCAACGCACTAGCTTGAGTGTAAGTAATGTTTGTGGGGAAAGTGATGAATGTGGCATGTGGGGAAGTTAGTAAAGACTGGAAAACTTGAGCAAAATATACTTACATCCTTTGGTCTGGAGCGAGATCTGAGTTGGCCTTCCGCTATGTTTAGGGATGACTCCGTCTTGTGGGATAACCTGGAATGTGTAATTTGTCGCCATTCTCAGTCCACCAATGTCGATTACAAATATTTCGTTGGATTCATCCCGCTCTTTACGACCTTGGCGAGCGACTGTTTCATCGATTGTCTGAAAAGAAAAAAGAAGAGAAGATGCAATTGTTGTTACTTTATGTTCAGTATGAAGCTAAAAATTAACCGGCAGCCTCTGTTGTTTATCACAACGATCAAAATTGGCAATTTTCTCCGACGCTGAACTTCATTTCGTTTTCATTACAGGTGGTACCGGAGGCAAGATTAATTTTATGATATGAACATAAAACACACGTTCAAGTGTTGATTGCAACGGGTGGAACGAACACAAGGTGCTAATTTTTCATGGCAGCCTGCTCGTTAGCAGCGCTTCAACCGAGCCAGTAACGCATGACGGTCACATAATACGCTGTTTTTATTTACACCTGTTTGAAAAACATGCTTGATTGTGTGTTGTTGTGAATGGCAAAATGCATGTGCTGGCTTCTGCATACTTGTAACTTGTTTGTCAGAATATAATGATGCAAACTGGCATTTCCGCTTTGTTTTTCGAAACCAGCCGTGTGTTTCACTTTCAATAGCCGATCATTAGTAATCAGCGTGAGAGAATCAGAGGAACAAAAGGAAGACGAAGAGAAATGAGATTGCAAAACACGCTTAAATAACGTAGCAATGATTCACAAAGATAAAGATGGAGAAGCCAATATATTTTGGTTAGTCGAAAGCCAAGCCAAATAACTAATTTTGTTGTTGCCAAAATGACGTAAAAAGTCGTTGTTGTTGCAGAAATAAGTTTCTTCGAAAATTGTAACAGTAATTGGCGAAAAAATGTTCTGGTTAAGGTGGACCGGTAGCTCTTGGTATTCGACAACAAAAACAACTTTCAGAAACAAGTAAGATCTCGTTACAAAACGCCGAAACATAAAGCTCATCATTCATGAACGACATCCACGAATTCCTTGAGGATGCTTTTATTTGATGATTTTTGCGCCGGATGTTCGCAGACTCCAAACAAACTGAAGTGATAGACAGATGAAAGCAAGTGCTTTAGAAATGACGTGAATCGAATCGGTAATCGAACTTGACGGATCTAGTTACCAATTAAATTGAACTTGACAAGTTCGGCAATCGGGTTTTGCCTGGTTCGCTATTTATGCCATACTTGTAAAACAATATTAATTCGTCATCGTTGCTTTTCGCACTGGTGTGGATTATTTTCTGAAGAATGGGCTTGGAGAAAATATAGTAGCTTTCAGCATGGAGGAAATTTAGTTAAAATTTGCTTTTATAATGAATAACCCGGTAAATAGGGGGGAAATTGCAAGGTCACAGTATAAGCTATATCTTATAAACTGGTCATTTTTTCAGAAAAAATCCCCACCCAGGAAAAGTGCTAATGTAGCAACAACAAACTAACTGAATTTTCGAGTGACTCTGTGCCCTGTGCAGCAATATGCTGCTTCGAAAACAATTGGGCTGAAATAATCTATAACCGAGCTGGATCCAGATCCAAGAATAAATGGTGTTGTATTTCTATTCTCTAGTTTCATGACGTTTGATTAGCGATTCTAAAAATATCCCTCTTGAACAGAACCGACTGAAATTCGAGTTTATGTACAGTGACTCGAGGAGTTTGGTTCATAATAAATATAAATTGGCCATGGAGAAATCTCATGGAAGCAACTGGTTTGATGAAAAGAAGAACAATTTGCAGGCAGAACGCGTGCTTTCAGCAAGAAAAATGCCTAATGGGGAACGGCTTAGGGAGAAGACACGGAATCATGTGTAAAAATTGCTTTGTTTCCGACACGGCCATTTGATTTTTTTCTTGCATTACGCAGCCCTGATTTTTATTGTGAATTTTGTAGCGTGAAGGATTGTTTATTGGGAGGCATGTTGTGCGGGCACGTTTTCATACTGCTGCTTAAACTGCCAAGTCATTTGGCGAGTTTGGTCTGTTGACTCGATACCGAAGAGAATATGCTCGTGGAATCTTAATATCGCATGGATAAGTGCATTTGCAATTTCAAGAGTTTCTCCGAAGGAAGATGGTGGTGCAGGCCAGACACAGTTGGCGGAACGACATTAACCGAACGATTTGTAAAAATACTCTCTTCGGCGGGGTCATCCTACAGGACGAAAGGTTGCCAACAGCAGAGTCATTTCAGCTCCAGGAGACAAAGACCGCGTGCAGAGTAAATTATTGTCGTTTGCAAAAGTTTGTGGAAATCTCTGCATCGATTCTGGTTCATAAACAATTTTGCTGCCAATGCATGCATGCCGACATGCCAGTAGTTAAAACTCGGAATCCCACCATAGGTGTTCTTCCAAAGAACAGTATTCAGTTTCACAAATCAAATTCAAGGGTATCAATAGCCGATAAAATTTGTTTGGACCTCGGTATCAGTAATAAATCAACTTGCCTTCCGTTGCCAAATCTAAAAAATGGCAGGTACTCATGGTACCCGGTCCGGTGTAGAAACAGGGTGAAGTGGGCAAACAGTTGGAGCAAAGAAAAGTGGATTCCAATAATAAAATTTATTGAGATCAAGGCAAAGAAAGGTTCATATCCTTTATGGGTGACGAGTCGGCGAAATATAAAGAATAGTGTTTCGAGATTTGTGATCTCGTTGAAGCTGGAGTATTCTATTTTGAAGGCAAAGAATGAATAGAATGGCTTGGCGCCAATGTTACTCCCCACAATGTGGTGGTTTTATTGCGATTATCGTGAGTGTAAACTGTAGACGACAGTGGATCTGAAATTTTCGAGGATGTCGAAGTGTAGTAAAATTTGCAAGGAGGAAACGACGAAATTTTCTGGCAGTCTGTACTTCGTTGTGCCTTACAACTGTCTGTAGATCTGTTCTTGTAGCGTACAAACCAGAAATTCCACATGAATGACTTCGAAGGACAACAAATACCGAGTTGAGGAACGCGTATTTGCTGAAGGACCATACCAGCTCAGCTACAGAAGTTTTCATATGTCGCAGTTTGCGAAAAGAAAACTCATTGAGCGAGATTCCAGGATACCACAATGCAATGGGGAAAAGCCGTTTCATGACGTTTCTATTCCGACAGATTTGGCAAAGACGGTATAATAAATATGTAGAAGGACGAATTCGGAGGTGTTTGTCCATGCAGGAATCCACGGAGAAAAGCCGAATGACAGCAAAATACGACTCCATGCCTGCAAACAAGACTTTTGAAAACAGTTTGCAGAATGTATGATACTACGTATCACTTGCGATGTGATATTTTGGAGCCGTTTTAAAAGGATTCAAAAGCAAGAGAGAATGTTGCCACATGTTATAGAGGACTTATAAGACTCCAATGTGTTGTTGTTTCCATACTTGGCAAAATCACAAAGACCGAATTGCTTTCCCTCTCGTCATTGTGAATAATGCTGTTAGGACTTGAAGGGTGGAGAAAGACGACAGCGTGAATTGCTAGCGCCTGAGAACCAGAATACTGGCTCACGTAGACAAAAAATTTGATGACGACAATTCTATGCTGCTTTGCTGCTATGCACCCGCATAATGGTGGGAAGGTGAGCTTTCTCCCATGTTATCGCAAATAGAGCAGACAACTGTTTTTAAAACAACTTTCGGAGCTGAGAAATAGCTGACGAGTGAACCGCTGGCATGCGGTGTTCTGTGAAGCTAGTGGCATTCAAGTTTGCCCGCTAACTTGTGTCGGCTAATTGCTTGGGATCACAGTTCAACCAATAGCTTGAGTCGGAAATTTGTAGCCCAAACCGTTTTTTTTGTTTATCATGTGAGCCGTATGCCGTATTCAGAACGTGGAAATTGGTTTGAGGAGCCAGGTCAAAAATTATTCGCTTCGGGTCACAAGAAGAAGAACCAAAGTGAAAGTATTCGTAGTGATTGAGATACAGGTAATCAACCCGACGATGGTGAGTTGTCTAGTTGCTCTGTAGAAATTAGTATATGATGAGCAAAAACAACAACGTTTTTTACGCATTTTAACTTTAGCATAATGAGATTAGTAAGAGCGACGTTTAACCCACATGTTAAGGTTTGATGGTTACCAAAAATGCCCTTAAATGGTCATTTCCTTTGTACATGCAGTTTGAAGCAAACAAACAAAACGGAACAAGTATTTTCATGCAGCAGTAAAGACTCGCACTACTTACTTCCTTCTTCCCTGCGATAATTGCTCTCAAGACTTACTTGTCCTTTCCTTTTCCATAAAAAATCATACTTGAAAATTTATTAGCCGCACATGACCTGAAAATTTGGGTTCTTGTGATTCTTTGTCAGCACAAAGAAGTACACGCATATAACATATTGACTTTGATTCCTGAAGCTGGAGGTGAGGACGAGTCCAGTTATGATTAGATCGATCTATATAAACTCGTTTGTCAGTGTTTGGCAATCAGTGCCGGATACAGTTACTGATGCATGAAACAAGGAACTACAGATATATATTAATTGTTATGCGTAAGAATTTGCTTTTCATACTTTCCCAAACCACCACACTTTTTGCTTATGGCCACGGAGAACTGCAAGTTGTTTGTACTTTATTTTTAAAAGAAGCCCTGTTCATTTTATCCTGTAATCAAATATCTTTACCACAAAGATTGTACCATGATTGTTTTTGCGTTTCTACTAAGTAAGAGTAATTGGAATAGTATTGAATAAGAGAGAGGTAACAAATAAATTCTGTAAGCACTGTGCTCGTGAGTCTCTACAGATATACGAATATATTCAATTGTGGTAAATGATGTAGCAATAGTGATGTGTCGAAAAGTTGACTTCCCTCAGTCACATTGTAAACAGTTAGGGCTGAGTTAGAAGATTTGCGAAATTAGAAGACACTGACGATTTACTATTCAGTCATGAAAGTTTAATACCCATTAAAACCTTGCTTGACTGAACCTTTTACATAAGCGATAATAAATTTTATGCTAAATTGGTTCATAATGCATCGTTGGAAATCTTGCTTTACCAGAGTTGCCAACTTAACCGTGCTCATACACGGTGGTGAGCCCACAAGGATCTACGGTGTGACATAAGAATTGAAAGTAACAGTACAGCTTGAGAGTTTATATATGATCATGTTCCTTAAAATTTCTCTGTGAAGTTTATAAAGTAAAAAAATACTTTTGACGCATGTAAAATCAACATCCCTGAAATCAACCGAAAATTAACGTGGAATCCGAGTGAAAACTACGTCAAATGGAAATCTTAGTTGGAAATAAGTTCTGATCCGCGGAAACTTATATAAAAGTTTTATAATTCCGCAAATTACATTCCCTAAAACCACTGCGAATCATGTGAAGATTCAACCAGTGCTTTAAAGTAAGCAAAATAAAGAGCATAGTCTTCTTTATATTTTTAATCTTACTTGTAATATCACGCATAACTCGAGAAGATTAGACCAATGTCTTGACGACGACGACGGGGAATTTTTTGATGCAATTGTAACTTTCGGAAACAAATGCGATTAGAGGATTGATGTACTACCACAGCATAAGCTACGATAATTACTGACGACATACAAGCAAGATCTTTAGCTACAACATGCTATTTGGTCCAACCAGGTTTAAAACTCAACGCCACTGTGCTCTGTGCTTCAATGTATTAAAATGAGCATTGGTAAGCTTTCATCCTTTTCAAGGATAACGACAATAGCAAAGGGTTTAAGAAATCACGAATGATTTCGCATTAGAAAACATCTCCAACAGAGTTTCCGCCTGTTGACCGAAGTGTGCATACTTATTAATCAACTCAAGACAAAAAGTGGTAATGTTCGTGCAAGCAGGTGGTCAGAACTACAAATAGACTTTCTGCAGCCGCAGCTATTAAGTCATCACATCTTATTAAAAGTTGCCGAATATCTTTGGAGAATGACGATGACTTATTGCCGATTTGTTTTTGCAACTGAATTTATGGAATCATCTTAATGTCAGGTTAATTCGCTATTCCTGAATACATGCAAAAAAAGTTTCTTGCTTGCCCCTTTGAAGTGAGAATATGCTGT
This sequence comes from Sphaeridia pumilis, assembly GCA_034698345.1. Taxonomy (NCBI): domain Eukaryota; kingdom Metazoa; phylum Arthropoda; class Collembola; order Symphypleona; family Sminthurididae; genus Sphaeridia; species Sphaeridia pumilis. Next base: position 43,407 of record JAQGBJ010000196.1, read on the forward strand.
GCGAATACAGTTTGTACTACTAACCAAGGGGAGGCAATTAAAATTTAAACATGATGCTGGAAGTTCAGGGCTACGTATAAGAAATTAATAATGTCCGTAATGGACAATGAGTTGGCCAAGCTGTTTGATCAGGTAAAAATGCGCTGATGAAGAGGACATGGCAGCTACAAACAAGGACGTGATGTAATAATGGAATAATGATGATGGAGGAAATTGATTAATACTACCTTACAAACAAATGTATATATTGGGTACTTGTCCTGCCAATTCATCAAGAGGTGTAAACAATTGAAGTTGAAGGTAGACGTTTTGATGTGATTGAACGATGACGCTGCGTTAACGAAAACTTTTGTTTGTGTTACGATATTCATGTTGGAAGTTTGATGATGGATTGCGGTTTTGAATTCACATGAATGACGCTAACAGGAGGGAATCAATCAAGGCAAGTTTGATCGTGAGAAAAATTTTGCGGTACGTCTTCGTATCGCCCTAAATCAGTACAACGAAGGAATGAGGGTCTGAATTATTTCCTCCAACGTTAACATTGCGGTGGAGTTGAATGGAGAAGACTGAAATGAGGAGAGTTAATTCAAGTGTCTCGGAAGGTATTTCACGGAAAGCTTAAGGTAAAGCCATCGTTAAGTATGACGAATGGTATGCCGTAGTAGGTGACAAAATGACAGTTGTCCTTTTACTTTGCGGTCTGTCGAGAGTGTGTTTGAAAAGATGTATGCAATTACCATGTCAATGGGATTAAAGTATAGACCAGGTAACACTGAAAGAGTCGGGAAATTGCTCATTTCAAGGCTCGTTTAAAAAGCATGGTTACACAAAGAATGTTTGCAAAGAAGACAGTCTACCACATAGGGAATTTAAGATACTCAAAAGAGTATATAAAACAAATCTTTTTAATGCAGCTGGCCACAAGCCTCAAAGAAGATGAATAAAATTTCGAGTCATTTTTCATAGAATCAGGTGTTCAAATGCCAGGGAACAAAGACGAGTAGTGGTTTATGTCTTGGCCGAAGTGTGGGACATGAGACTGTATCATGTGAAAGCGTGTCAAGTGCGAATATAAAACTGGAGTCATGTGTTCGCCCTTATTTAGTTGCTCAACCGCATTTACGAACTTAAAACCCGGATTGACAGTAGCGTGTAAATCCAGGCTCATGTTAGCAAGTCTCTGGAGAGTCGTAAACTAAGGCTGAAATCTGAACTTTCGCAAGACTACTAGATGGCTTTGCTTTTTAGCGTGGGCTGATAATGCCAGAGGTACCGCTGTCAGTCAGTCTTCAGCAGCTGTGTTCAGAACGATGACAAATCTTATACGCCGGAAAATAGCTCCAGGTCTTGAACCGCCGAAACAGTTTACTTTTAATCCCGAGTCAGCGCAAAATGCTCAAGGTAATACCTCGAGGGAATCCTGACTCTTGAAGACTTCCGAAACGTTTTAAGAGAAAATTGCCAGACATTTCGCATATTTTGAGTTTGCAAGCATGCAAACTGCCTGAATGAATACAAAATTGCTTAAGGGGCAACCATTCTTAACGAAATGGATAGCGGAAGGAAGTTCTTATGTTTGCGATCTGCATCATTCAACAGTGAAATTCAACATGGCGCCAACCAACAATTGCAGACTTGCCAGAGAATGTTTATATTACAGAGTAATTATATCTTCCGGTTTATCGTTGAGGACTGTGAAACACACAATTCTATGGATAAACAAGTTCTAAGATTTTTACCTCATCTCTGCAGCGATGTAATCCCCAGGTATGGCGTTCGCAGTACCTCACTTTAAAAGAAATGGGCATTCGGGCATTAGCTGGGTACTTCCATTTTAGCGATGCAGTGCGAAACCCCGCTTTGCCCTCAAGTTGATTGATATCTGAAAAGTAATCAGCAGAAATGAGATTTGTGCACAAAAACATCTAATGACGTTGTGAATCATAATGGGCTCCATCACTGCCATAAGTGATTCCGGATACGCCGTTTGGTAAAAACTTACTCGTTACTGCATAAGAGTATTCGCACAGAACGACAAGGAAGAAAAACAGAAGACAGCATCGCTCCAAATTCCGGATACGTATCCAACGCATTTTTCCGTAACGTGAAAGGCAGCCGACTTGCTCAAAAAGTCAGGGTTTCGCGAAATGTGCCCGTTAAAACATAGGGGAGGTTTTTTTCTGTTTCCGGATCGAATCTGCAATAGAGAACATTGATGTTAGACACAAAAGGTAGAATTGACTTATTATCTGGGAGGCTGATGGTTTTCGAAGAGGCTGCTCTAATCATTCGGGATGACCGAATTCGGAAGGTTCTGATGGAATTTCTCCAAGAACTGAAACCATATGGATCACATGCATATTAAAGGTCCTGTTGTATTGGTAGCACCCAAAATATGCCTTGATTATCAGAGTGCGACCTGGACTACATAGTTTGTGTATGGGACCGACATATGCAGTAATGGAGTTAAAGCTTGATGAACGCTTGGTTGGCTTCGTAATGTGTGATACCTAAAGTGTACGTAATGGAAGGGCGATTCGCCAAAATCCTGAAACTTGCTGAGGATGCGTGTTAAGTGCGTATCTTGCCTTGGTTGGTTGCGAAAAATTAAGCTTGATGCGTGGATACCGCGGTGATTCGGTCGTATGAACATACAGCGTATAAGTTGGTTAGTTGTTTGGTGGTGCTCGCCCTCGCTATGGTTGGCGAGGCTGTGATTTTACGGTACGTGACATTTTGTTGAGGATCGAGCAGGGCTATACTGTTCATATAGAAACAAATAGCGATTGAGTAGTTTCTTAGTTTCATTTTGAAAGAACATGTACTTTTTGCAAACCTCATAAACACCTTGGAGGGAAGTGTTGATCAAGTGACAGTTGATGTAATCATGATCATTCTAGCTAATGCTGTTTGCCGTAAATATAGCTCAAGAATATTTATATAAGATTCAAGGCAGATTGAAACTTAACCGCAGCAACTCACCACTTAAGATAAACCAAGTCCTTAATTGTACTGCAAGAGCTGCAGGCAAGGTTGACATGTATGCGAAAATGCAGGAATTGGTGACAAGGTTTAAAATAATTTCATCGGATAACGACAGCATCTCCACCAAGTAACGATTGCGTGGTACGTGGTAACCGTCTACATGATTACGTGCATAAAAAATTCACATAAATACGAACACGTGGATGCTACAAGTTGCAAAAACTTTTTGCAAACAGAAGCGTAATTGTTAACTGGTTAGTGTGCGTAACCTGATTCGGATTGGCAAATCTGGGATTTGGACCGAATTAATACGGCAAGTCGTCGGGAATCAGAGCTTTTTGGTCGTTAACAGCTGTGTGGCATTCGTACAAAAAGCTGACGATGAAGAATGGAATCGTGACAATGGCTTAACTTGGTTGGAATACAGAAGTGTGCACAAGACCTGATTTCGAAAACGCAAACATGTACTTACAGGTACACAAACTGTCGTGAAATTACACAAAATGATTACGCGTGACGGTTCTGTCCGCGCTTAAGCGACAGATGTTATGATACTTTTTGAGGAAGAAACGGAGCTATATGTATCAGACTAGGTTAGGTGAACACAGCAATCATCACTGATTATGATACGGCTGATCTTGAAACGCTGAATCCGCAGCCGGAATAATTAAGCTGCCGCGAAGCGCGCTCACCGACCGTTGAATCTTGCATAATACTGACCGATTTAGAGTGTCTGACCGGTGAATTTCGGCAAATCTGAAGGTTTTCAACGGGATCAAAACGGCAAGACAGAATTCAAAGCTCTGTTCGATACATGGTGTGCTGTTATAGTTCACCACGTGTGACTGGCTATAATGAGACGCTCAAGTTTTACGAATAGAGATACCGTTGTGTCGGAAATGGCATTAGATTGCAGCACCTGGTGCATTCGATGGAACCTGTTTATCTGCCTGTTAGTGGTAACCTAGTGAGGTTTTCATTGTGGCAGAAGAACAGTATTAGCTTTTAAATGTTTACTCGACCAGAAGAGAAGTAATGGTACAATTGTTTCCATCAACCATTCATCAAGTGCAGCAGGTGTAAATAACGGAGGAGATGAGTCCCGACTACGAATATTGATTAACGACTGTGGTGTTTGGCTGCCTACGAATTTGATCAATGAGCTCAATGCATCCCTGGAAACATCCTGAGGGTCAATCAGGAGCGTGATGTGAAGGTTCAGTTTATTTTAATAAAGGTTTGATCGAAATTCGAAGAGCACTTGAGCTTTACCGTTACTAGTAAAGTTTGAAGCTGAAAGAATACGACCTGCAATGATTCAATTGTGATCATGGAACGAAATGGTTTTAGTATGAAAAAGAAATGTATTAATTTCCTGTTGCCAAGATTTTCAAAAGCATATGGACATATACGTCGGTAGCTCGTCCGCATTTTGATTGAAGATAAAATGTCAAAGGAAACGACGTCCTTGAATTATGTGCTACTAAACTGCATTCAATGGCGTTAGCTGAAGAACATATGTGGAAATGAAACATGGGATTATGGCCATTCATAGACTATTTGCTCCTGATAACGTCGACGTTCCATAGCATCGCATGACGTAAGATGTTTACATTCGCAATGTTTACTGGCGCATTACAAAAAATTATAAATTGAAAACACCGTTCAGCGGAAATGGTACGAATTGGTCTGAGTCTGGCCTATCGTTACTCCAACCGCTCCTCAGTCCCGCGGTGTAGGTGTAGCAAGTGCATGAAGCAATTTTTGAAGCTGCAGCATAACTCAAAATGAAGGAAACTTGCAAGTCCATTTACCGACATTTGCTTGTAAACCAAGGTAAAGGGTTTTATGTTATTGATCAACAAGACAAGGAACTGTTACACAGATCGAGTGCTATTGATGAGGACGTTGACGATGAGTTACTCAAAGGTTTCGAGTCAAAAGTGCGAAAAGAGTTGGTTGACAATGGACACTAGAGGAAGCGAGACATTGTTAGTTTTGCAAATTGACTATGCACCGGTTTTTTAACCTTGGTTCAATGCCAGTATTGTTTTTCGTTGCATGCGTAAGGAAATACATGAAGAATCTGCGAGAGCGTTTGTTTGTACAGTTAGTAGGAAGAACATTCAAAAAACGCATAGTTCGAAGTATTTTTGATCTCTGAAGGATTCACATTATTACATTAGTTACTGTTACAGGAAAAACAATGTCTTATTATTTACCTGCTTCGTTCGGATTATACAGCAGACATACCGAATTTCACGCTAAAAATAATGGAAAATACTCGGGGTAGAAAATAAAACACCGGTTCGAAGCCAATCGTGAGTAACGGGGAGATTCGGCAATGTTTGCGTTTTCCGGTTAAGCTGTAATGGCAATCTTTTGACCTGCCATGGAATTGCTGTCAAGGGACTTGAAGACAAAAATAAACTTGTCGACATTACATAAATCAACTTTTCCCAGAGTATCTCTGTGTATCGATATGCCGACGATAAACTCTTTGCCTGATGAAATGCGTAAAGTGTTTGAGGGTATACATAAAGAATTTTTACTCGCCGTCATGTGCATGTTCTTGAACTTACAGAATAAAAATTCCCACAATAATTGCATGCTCCGACAGGTAACTTTCAATTAAACACAGCTCAAACTTGACTCCGCATTGCAGCAAGAACGCGAGACAATGATCACTGCTGGAGGCAAAGCGGATGTAATCAAGCGAAGAGAGATACTGTGCGAAATCAAGCCTCCTTGATGAAGATGATTATAAATTTATTATTATCAAGTGCAAAGCGCACACATCTCAAAGACGGCTCGCTGGACCAAAGAAAGTACATGAGACCCGACGAGAAGAATGCGCCAAACCGACCGAAGCATGGAAAAACCGCTCAGGGCTAAAAAAGAAACGGACGCTATGAGTTGATGAAGCCAAGAGGTTCTTCCTTCGTTCACGATCCGCACGAAGGCCTTCCAACTTGTTCCAAACTCGACAAATGATCACGGCATGGGAAACGCAAAATGCAAGGGGGAGCAAAAGGTGCTATTAATTTAATGAAGATGAAAGGATTGAACGGGGCTCACGTCATCTTCAGCATGATATCGAATAGTCATTAAGTGATCGAAAGTTTTTTTAAAAATGGCATTTGAATTGAAGATTGTCGGGTTTTTACTTTGCTTATGAAACAACGATTAGCAACGTTTGGACTTTTGTTTGAAAGCTGTTGAAAAAATGGGCATCTTTTCCAGCGGTGGTTTTTTTGTGGGGTCAATATTCGCAACAAGCAGAAAAATAAAAGTCTCGTTTGAGAGGCATTCATTGGAGTTGTGACTATTGTGGGAGTTGAAGGGAATCTTTGAATCTTTTATGTTTCGGATGTTCATCATTCTTTTTTGCATGTTGCTGATGGAAATGGTAGAGGAGGTTTTAATGCGCTGGACATTGGTTAACGAAACCACTGCGGTTTTAATTTATTTACATTGAGATTTTCCCAGATCTGTGCATACCAACTATGTAGATGTAAACTTGAATGTGATCGAATGCATGCGCGTATGCGGTAGCCAAACCGGATGGTAATGATGGTGTTGATTTTCTCTTATGGTTGTCTATATGGCGATCGACATTGCCCACGGCAGTTTGAACAGGTTTACAACAGCACGTTAAACGATCGATGGGAACGAAAATTGACGGTGATTAGAAACAATGCTTATGATCATCATTTTGTTCTTTTGAGAGACCCAATGTGTGCATTACGCGTATACGAGGATCGTTGCGATAAAACCGGTGGTGAGAAATTTGGAGTTCCGGCGGTTCCTATTGTCCGACTAGAGTTGTACAAAGGAAGTCGGATGACGTGACTTGCCTGACTATCGCCTTAGGTTAGGTCGGGAAATTGATTCGCTCCCATTGAAATAACATCTGGAGGGTGCAATGCGAGAAAAGACTAATGGACTTGTTTTGACAAAACAAGCTTAAGTGGATTAAAGCCCATGTACAAGTGTGACTGAAACTCATTCAAAGTTTCCGATGGACACAAGCCGGCAGCGAGTAAATAGAGAGAAGATGTAACTCGCTTCCGTGAAAGAATCAAAGGGTTGTAATACGGTTTCAAAGTTTCTTTCAGCGCAAGTACATTGGGCCAAAGCTCTATGACATATAAAACAAGAAAAGTTTTGCTACAAAAACTTTCCCCAGTTGTATTTTTACTAAAATGTCAGGGTAATAAAAAACCTGAGTTGTTGTAAACTTGGCCGAATAAACTACATCCCCGACAGGGTTATAAAGGAAACTTGAGTCTTTTTCATGGAACCACACTGCATTGAGTATGTATCGTATCGACTATGTTTTTAGATCTGGAAAAGAAAAACAGACGAGATATTCCACAAGTACACACATATCTTCAAAGATCAAGGTTAAGCAATGAGTTTGGACAAGGTGAAAGCTGGTGGTGTTGCTGATTGATGGTAAGAAATACAAGTACAATATTTGGTATTCACAAGCATATGGCGGTCGACTGATTAGATTTGCCCGCTGACGTTTCCACCGACTTAGAATGTATATGAATTGATGTATTCATGCCATGATAAGACTGAGCTCGATCTGCTAATGTTCGCAGATGAAGATCGAGTGTGACTTAGATGGAAGTTTTTAGGAAAGTTTCTGGGCTTGGGGAAATTATGAGTGACAAGAATTGTCCTGGGAAATCGGTATCTTATTACATCATTCTTTCATGTGTCTAATTAGTGGGCTGGAAAACCACGTGTTTAATTAATCAGCGAATCTAATGAAGGTTATTGAGTGGGATAGATCGACATGTGAATAATTCAATTTTTTTGATAAAAGGCAAGCTTCATGGCTTCCCAAACTATTGGTAATCAATCTGACTGTGATTCATCGAGTGTTGACTCCGTCCGTATCAAGAAAAGAAGCCTCACGTTTGAAGTCTGTGGCGGTAATTGGAACATGGTTTAATCGTGTATAGCACAATTCGATACATTCTTTGAGTTCGACCACGTTCTTGCTCGAGCAAATTACTTCAAGAATTGTTTCTGAACACTTCCTGTAACTAATTCCTTTAGGAATAGCCACATGCATGGTTCGGAGAATTTCATTCTTCAATCTAGCTTGAATGATCTTTTGGTTTTCGTACCACTGTCAACCTTTGAAGGTGTGAAACAGGCTGTCAACTCCCTGTTTTTTGAACCCTTTCAACCGAAATAGATCATTCAGTGCCTGTAAATACCGAATGTATATGGTACACATTCTTGCACAAAGATAGAGTTTCGGCACCAAAGCAAATTGGTCACTCGACGCCTACGTCTGTTCTCAAGTTGGCGAACCGTTACACTTTGACGGATATGCGTGATAGAGGGCTTAAAACATAACGTAAAAGCTCATTGATAATATGGATGAGTGCAAAATCTTGTCTGAATGTTGACACATGCAAATTCTTGCTGACCGTGCTCATATTTTTATGCAACACAAAACACCTTGTCTGTCACCTGAGCGCAAGAGGTTGAAACTCACAACTGATTTCAGCAAGTTTCCGAGAAGGCGTGGTGGGTCGTAAACGTCAACTCTCTAAACAGAAACGATAGGGAAGCCGAAGGGTGTTTTGGGAATGCATGAAGAGCAATTATTTACTTGTCATAAAAGTTCATTTGACGTTCCTGAAAATTTTGCCTCGCAAAAGTCCTCAAGCTTAAAAATTCGCCATGTTCAATTACCGGAAGTCAGTCAGGTGAATGACCAAAAACATTTCATTGGAGGTTCCATGACTGGATGAGTGTTATTTACAACTCTTTGAAGATGATAAGCGTGAAATTCATTAGTGACGCTGTAATCAGCCCCGGAGCTTCTGCGATCAAACTTGCAAACCTCAGATAGCAAGAAAAAGTGAAGCAACTAGACAAAGTTACGTAACGCATGAAACACCTTATGGCTTCTGACCGCCATAAAGTTTGCGCAACCTTTGCTTTTCAAGAATTAGGTACTCAACTTTCCGTTAGCAATTTCCTAAGAAGTTCCACACGCATTGAGTGTTTTATTGGTGACGACTACAACTGAATGAGTGAGAAATGGGTAAGAAAATTCTCGCGTTTTCAGATTCCCACCCAAAACCATTGTTACCTATTAGAATCGTATTTCCTGAAAACGGCAAACAATGACTGGTAACTGGGAGCTTGGCTTGAGCACTCACGGGACAGTTTTTATTTTTAGCGTCGTAAGTCGAAGTCGAGGAAGTAAAGAACCAAGACCAAAGGCAATTCAAAGGAAGTACCAAATCCAAGTGTTTGCATCCAGTGACGGCCAAACACCTGTTACCCCAGCATCGAGGAAGGGGATTTCACGTCAATGCAAATGTCCTTAGCGAATTGGCAAATTATGACTGAAAATATTTTCAAGATTCCCTTTCATGACTACAAGCCTTGTCAAAACTTCGAAGCGAGTAAATTGATCTCAAACCGAATTAAACTGAAAGGTTTGAAGACCATTTGGTATTTTATCGTGCGACATAATGGAGCACGCAAAAAGCGTAATAAACTTGTTGTATTGTTTGTTGTCACTGACCCTCCAATTCCGATACGCTGGCGATAAGAGTAACAATAGAATTTTTTATCCCTCATAAAAAGCTGGGAAATTTTAGAAACGGCCACTCAACATAAGACTGCCTGATCGTGTAGACAGCAGGTTTCAGAATCAAATGATGTCGGCGATCCCGAAAACTTTACGGTCTTTGTTGACAGTTATGCTCACAATTTTCTTTCTTTCTTTCAAACAACCGCCAATGTGTTAATTACCTTTATAAAGTTTACAATAGCTTGATCCTTTTAGTGACAAGAAAAGAAAGTATTCAAAGAATTCGCAAATATTCTACGGTAGACTGAACCCTGTTGGTGCAAAATTTCGCGTGAGAATTTATAAAGAGCTTAAACGGCAACATTAGGGAATGAAGCAGAACCAGACGAATAAGTTTGATGAGTGCCGACAGTTTCGAAGTGATGAGTGAATGGAATCAATTTCTGCTACAAAAAAGGTTCAAGTATAAGAAATCGTTTTCAGAACTGAAAGAAGAAAGAAATGGATGCTGTCATACAGAAGTAAAAGTTGAGCTTGATTAGCAAAATTTCAGAAGAAGTTTTTAAGAATAATCAGTTTGATAAACTTCGATCATGCAAGGTTCTATGGGGAAATTACACCAGCTTAAAATTAAAGACATGCACTGAAAAAGTTATACGAAAACTCGGGGTTATAATAATAACGTCTGTCGTCTCGAGCAAAATAATTTAAAGATTTGATACGAACCGTCTCAAGATGGTTGTATGCAGATAATGGTCAAGGTGTAATTGTTGGGGAGATGAAAGTTGGTTGACCAAGAGTCAGGTTCGCTTCGTTTGACAAAGACAGGTAAATGAGGACTGTTGCAGAAATGGCAAAGAAAGGAGAAGGAGAGATTGAGGTGGTGGCGCAAAGTAGGAGATGCGGTTCAGGAGATGGGCTTTATTTTCTCATGGTTCTGAGACCACGATAAAACCGCGCTCTTCACCACATAATTTCGCCCAATTCTTCTCATATGTGCATGTAAACTTTTTGGTGCAGAAAATCTATAGATTACCTTTTTCAAGGTGCTTTAATTTTCCAATGTCCGGATTTTTTTGAGACAAGATAAGGATCTTTGAAAAATGCAGCTCCAGGTGTACATATTTGCGAATTTTTCAAGAAACGAATACGAGCTGTACCAATAACAACAAGTTTTCGAAACGGTGAGAGTTTATGTTCGCGAAACGCACATGTCGCTTTGTAGTCATTATGATGCTGTGAGACCAAAGCAGCTTATACGTGAACATGTTGTTAGCTGTCACCTGAGCGGCAGTAGAGTATATGTTTGTAACTGAACTCGAAAGATATTGAATTCCACGTAAAGAACTAAGGACACAAAAGACTTTGTAGAGCGAAAAAGCACTCAAGTTGAGAACTTGGAAGCACATACACGTGCTAGTGGAAGTAAAAGCATAAAGGAAGAAGTGAAACGGCGGTAATTAAACAAAGCTGGAAAAGACATGGGAGCTCAAAATTACACGTGTGGCGGTTGTAATGTCCGAGGACTGTTCGCAATTCGCGAAAGAGGATGCACACAAATTTAAATGTCACATAATCTCAGTAAGGCATGGCCTTGATGAGACGGGCCACAGATGAGGATGACGGCGACGAAGCACAAGAGAATAGATTGTTTCAAGAAATGAAAATGTAGAAAGCTGTAAAAATTATTGTAGGACCTGCCAGTTGGGATGTGAAATGTTTGTTTTTGTAGCAAAGAAGGAGGAACAAGTTCAGGTTTATACATTAGCTTTCATGCGACATGCATGTTACTATTATGGTTATTAAAGATCGTCAGTGAAGTTCAAGGGAGAAAAGAGAAAAGGAATGAACAAGAGAGTTGCTGTCATCATCTCGTAAGCAATGCCTATCGTAATGCAACAATGTCGTTAATCTCTCACAAGTGTTGAACAAGCTTGTGCGATTTTCTTCTCTTGACAATTACAACGTACTTGCGAAGTAAACATCTTTTGATGAAAAAAGCGAGAGAAACTACAGACCCTCAGTATTTTCATCATTATCCATTTCTTGTGCATGCAAGCTAAAAAGTAATAGAATCGACGGAATTCTTGAAAAGAAGAGGGAAAGAAAGAATGTTTGGTACAGATTGTTAATTTTGATGATGGTGCATAAAATTTGTAGAAGAAACTGTAAGTGAGGGTTTTTAAAAGCTGTCAAAGAGTCGTAACATTAACCATTAGAATGAATCACTGTTGTAA